>CAHIKZ030004549.1:1882500-1897500 GCA_903632075.3 Acanthosepion pharaonis
GTTAAAAATGACTTTGATCGAGTGAGGCCTGTGGATATTGGCGAAGACCATCCCTCTTTTGAACCTTGTAGATTTGCGCGAACATTATCACAATCAAAGAGATGTACCACATAATAGAAACCGCAACAAAGAAGAAACAAGTAAAACGAATAGCATATGTCACTCGAAGAGAAAATAATGACAAAATCAAGATGTTGACATTCCACGCTAATTCAAATAAAAGGCTAGGAAGGAAGCCCCCATCAATAATGGTAAGCGCGATAAAAGATATTAGACTTAAGAAATTTATTTTCCTGAAAAATTCTTTGAAAAGAAAGATTTTTTAAATTTCAGCCGACATTCGTACTCGCTGCTCGGTCAATAATGGCCGAATGTTTCCTTATAAAGAAAACTGCTAATATTAGCATTACGCTCCTTACGTGATATAGATACGTGTTGATTTCTCTTAAATTGAGACAAAGAATATAAAGAGAATATTCATAAAGCAAAATATA
The DNA here is from genome assembly GCA_903632075.3 of Acanthosepion pharaonis. Taxonomy (NCBI): domain Eukaryota; kingdom Metazoa; phylum Mollusca; class Cephalopoda; order Sepiida; family Sepiidae; genus Acanthosepion; species Acanthosepion pharaonis. The sequence continues at coordinate 1,882,995 of CAHIKZ030004549.1, forward strand.
ATCTCCCTTAACGCTTAACAAAACCCGTCGACTAGTAAATTATTGGAGACTAACGCTTTTAAGGCTAGCAGACTTTTGCAAATAAAGTGCTCAATATATATATATATATATATATATATATATATATATATATATATATATATATATAAAGAAATAACAGTTAATAAATATTCTAATGACTTATCTTCCGACATGAATTTGTTGCAGAGATACCGTTCCGATAAATCTACTGAATTAATTAACAGATATCACATTTATTTATTATTTATTTTGAATACGTTATATAAAAACATTGAAAATAAAAAATCGTTGTTTTATGTAATGTCAATAATAATAATAATAATAATAATAATAATAAATTCTTATTAAAGACCACAAACAAAAAAGTGCCTCCTTATTGATATGGCAGTCCCTGCTGACTGCAATGTATCTTTAAAGATATTCAAAAAGCTGTCAAAATACAAAGACCTTGAAATAGAAATCTCGAAAATGTGGCATATGGGAACATCAACAATCCCTGTTGTAGTTGGAGCCCTAGGACTGATTGGAAAAGATTACAGTAGACTAATTGAAGGGATTCCTGGAAGTCCATGCCTCAAGGAGATACAAAAAATTGTTCTGACAAGTACAGCCGACATTTTACGAAGGGCTTTATCTATGTAAGTTTTTTTTTTTTTGTCAGTGGAAAGTGTCATACTGCCATTTCTAACCTTAGGTCCCGGAAAGAAATGTGTAAACGCCAGAAATCAAAGGAAATAAAAATAATAATAATAAAAAACAATAGTAGTAGTACTCAGAAGTATAGCCCACACGTCGCGAAAGGCTTTATCGATGTAAAATGTGCGAGATCATAGGGTTTTGTTTTTTTTTTCCTCAAAAAATGATCACTGGAAAATGTCATGATGCCATATCTGACCTTAGATCTCTGGTTGGGACCCGGAAAGAAAAGAATATACACAATAAAGGAAATAAAATAATAATAATAGCAACAACAACAACAACAAAAACGACAACAACAACAAATTAACGTTTTCTATGTAATGTCTTCCAAATGTTAACTAAATTAACGTTCTTTTGTTTTGCAATGAAACGGCGAAGTAACTGAAAGAGGCTTGCATTGATTTATTATTTATTTTGGTTTGGTTTGTTTTACGGCATATCAACACCTTAATGGGTTATTTAATGCCGACATTATTTTTATTGCTGGTAATATTTTTTTTCACAAAAATCTATTTCTGGTAATATTTTTTCCTTCAAAAATCTATTTCTGGTAATATTTTTTCCTTCAAAAATCTATTTCTGACAAGAATTTTCCTTGTGGGTAATATTTTTTTCAGAAAATGTATTGCTGTTAATATTTTTTTTTACAAAGTATTTCTGGTATTAAAAACCTGTTTTTACACTTTCATAGTGTTTTGACCCGAGTTTGGGGGTTATCTATTTGCCCATAGCTGGGACCCTAACAGGTGCTACCACCTCGGGTCAGGGTGAACCTGGAACCATCAACAATTAAGAGGTGGTTCCACGCGCTTAAAAACCTCCTGATCAGAGGCCTTGCTGTCGTACGTAGTTTATCGTATTACCCAGGACGGGGACGTAGTTTATCGTCTTACCCAGGACGCGGATGTAGTTTATCGTCATACACAGGGCTGTATTTATTTTGAATACGTTATATAAAAATATTGCAAATAAACTTAATAAATTATCGTTGTTTTATGTAATGTCAATAATAATAATAATAATAGTACTTAGAAGTACAGCCCGCACATGGCGAAAGGCTTTATCTATGTAAAATTTGTGTGATCATCGGGTTTTTTGTTTTTTTTCCTCAAAAAAAATGATCAGAGTAGTTGCATTTCTGACCTTAGGTCTCTGGTTGGGACCCGGAAAGAAAAGAGTATACACCATAAAGGAAATAACAATAATAATAATAATAATAAACTACAAGAATTGGCATCCAAAGATATTTGGAAACTACAGAAGAATGGATGATGGTATGCGTCAAGGAACATGAAAGTAGTAAGCGTCTTTACTCCGTAATGAAAAAAGCCAGCAAATCAAAATGGAGTTTCAAATGGGCGTAGAGATGCAACTACAGCACAATAGACCGGCTGAAACTGCAAAATACCTAAAAAAGATAACTAAGACGAATGCAACCGACCAGCTACAGAAGCGATGGCAAGATAAACCGCTTCATTGCCAATACTCTGCCCGTACCAAACAAGCTGACGTAGACAAAACCCGTACCCATCAGTGGTTACGTAGTGCAGGGTTGAAAGCGGAAACTGAAGGTTTTATCCCTGCTGCACAGGACCAATGCTTGCTAACTAGGAATTATCAAGCACATATACTAAAATATTCTGTCAGCCCAAAATTCTGTGATAAATATCCAGAAACGATTGATCATCTTGTATCAGGTTGCACGATATTGGCACCCACTGAATATAAAACCCGGCATGACAGTGTGGGCCAATATCTGCACTGGAAAATATGCAACTTCTACGGGAAGGAAACTGAAAGAAACTGGTATGAACACCACCCAGACCCGGTTACGGAGATAGGACCTGTTACAATTCTATAGGAATACACAATACACACTGACAGAACAATCAAGGCCAACCGGCCAGGTATTGTTATTAAAGACCACAGACAAAAACGGTGCCGCCTTATTGATATGGCAGTCCCTGCTGACTGCAATGTATCTTTGAAGATATTCAAAATGCTGTCAAAATACAAGGACCTTGAAATAGAAATCTCGAAAATGTGGCATATGGGAACATCAACAATCGGAGCCCTAGGACTAGTTGAAGGGATTCCTGGAAGTCCATGCCTCAAGGAGATACAAAATATTGTTCTGACAAGTACAGCCCACATTTTACTAAGGGCTTTATCTATGTAATTTTTTTTATTTTTACATTTTTTTTATTTTTATTTTTTATTTTTTGTCAGTGGAAAGTGTCATGATGCCATTCTAACCTGGGCGGGACCGGGAAAGAAATTTGTAAACGCTAGAAATCAAAGAAAATAATAATAATAATAATAATAACAGAAAATTAACATTTTCTATGTAATGTCTGTCAAACGTTAAATGAATTAATGTTCTTTTTTGCAACGTAAACAGTGGAGTAATAGACAGCGGCTCGGACTGAGAACTCGGACAGCAGAGTTCGAATTCCAGTCGAATCCATTGCACACACTTATGTGCTAATACCCTTGGGAAAGGTATGAACCTTCTTCTTGTCTCCTCCAACTATGGGTAAATAGCAGGACAGACCGGCTTCTATGGCCCTAGATGGCAACTGGTCTACTGGGGGAAAAAGTCTGCCATGTCAGTCATGTATCTTTCGATACATGATCACCTAAACGTGTGTCACGCATGGCATATAATTGATTCAAAATAGATGCTAAATAATATGATATCTGTTAATGAATTTAATAGTTTTATGTTACCCTGACGGGTGAAACGATGTCTCTGTAAATCTTCAACTCAAAAAGATAAGTCTTTTGAACTTTTATTTATTAACTAAATAGAAATATGTAAATATATATATATATATTTAAGCGTTTCACCCCAAAAGCCACTAGCACGCAAGGGATTACAGAGAGTTGGAGCTAGAGCAAATTGGTGTGATGGGGGAAAGGATGAAGAGAAGGATAGGGGATAGATAGATCAAGGCATCTGGAGACGTCGATTGACATTACATTTGAATAGTTGGAGATTATAGCTATCAGGGAAACCAGAAAAGGGGAGGGAGTTCCACTGGCGAGAAGTGCGAGACATGAAACTATTGGAGTAGAAGAGACGGCTACGTTTAACAGTTTTGACAGTGACAGGGTGAGAGCGGGATGGCATCCTAGGAGAACGCTTAAATTCATGAAGTCTGGGAACCAGCGAAAGTAGCTCATCGGAGCAGTTACCATGAAAGTATTTGTAAAAAAGACAGAGGGAGGCAACGGCACGTCTGTGAGAGAGCGACTGCAGACGAGATGCCAGAACAGGGCCAATTACGTTGCATATTCGTCTCTGGATCTTATCAAGGACCTTGAGACAAACAGAAGGGGCTCGAGACCATATATGGCAGTAATTTCTCCAAGATATTAATTGAAAACAAAAACTAACATCAAGAAACTGCAACTTTGTTTAATTATTTCTGAGTTGAAATTAATTCCGATTTGAAATTAATCCCAACTTAAAATTAGTCCCGAGTTAAAATTCGTTCTGAGTTGAAATTAGTTCCGAGTTAAAATTCGTTCTGAGTTGAAATTAGTTCCGAGTTAAAATTCGTTCTGAGTTGAAATTAGTTCCGAGTTAAAATTCGTTCTGAGTTGAAATTAGTTCCGAGTTAATTCGATGTATATTTATGAGCCTCTTTAAATTAAATAATTTTGAAAAACTAAGGACATTTTTTACTTTCGCTTATATTTGCTGTAAAATAAAATCCTTGTATTTGTCTTGATAAAGTCCAACAGAAGACGAAACGAGTCGGCTAAGATAAGTTTTCCTTTTGTCTTTATTCACACACACACACACACACACACACACACACACACACACACACACACATATATATATATATAGAATATCGTAGAATAAGTAATTTGACATCTGGTGGAAACGTGTTTGCAATTTTCCTTGTTCGTTTAATAAAAAAATTAAATGAATGACTGCTGCTATATATATAATCTATCTATCTATCTATCTATCTATCTATATATATATATATATATATATATATATATATATATATATACTAGCAGTAGAGCCCGGCGTTGCCCGGGGATGTAACAGTAAGAGATAAATCAAGTATCGACCATCATAAAGACTGAAAAATAAAATTGACAAAGATTATTGTTTAAGGTTGACGGACACGCATGTCTTAATTAGTTTTTTTTTTTTTTAACGAATTGGTCAAACCCAAACTCAAACAAAAACATTGTTTTCAATCGTTATGAGTCTACCGATTGAATAGAATTTTATTATAAACAATTGTCTTGTAAATAGAATTTTTAAAGTATTCTGAATGTAAAAATAAAGAACAAAGTATGCAAGACAATAAGAAACACTACCTGCCAAAAAAAGTTAAGTTTTGTTGAAATCGGTTGAAAAATGTAGGAAATCCGATCCCATATATAAATGAACACACACACACACACACACACACACACACACACACACACACACACACACAACCTAGGTTTTATAATAAGTATAACTCGATATGAGTTGTACCCCTTTCATTCTGGCGACAGTGATGCCTCTTAATCGTGTTTTCAAATTGATTTCGTGCAAAAACAATTGTGTCTTTCCAATTTTTGACGCTGTCAGAACCACCGAAAGGTAATTTTACGTAGTCCTGTGAAATTTTGTTGAAATCGGTTGAAAAATGTAGGAAATCCGATCCAATATATAAACGTACAGATACACACACACACACACACAACCTTGGTTTTATAATAAGTATGATATATATATATATATATATATATATATATATATAGAGAGAGAGAGAGAGATGTTTATGTTTAACTTCTGACATGTGGGCCACACCTAGTGAAAAGAGCATTAGCAACAATGACATAAGGTATGCATGATTGATTAGTTGTTAGTCTTTACCCTTTGTTTGACAATCAAGATATATATATATATATATATATATATATGTGTGTGTGTGTGTGTGTGTATATATATATATGTGTGTGTATATATATATATATATATATATATATATATATATATATATATATATATGTGTGTGTGTGTGTGTTTTATTGAGTAATGTAGATATACTGTGTCTACTTATTTTTATATTGATCCCTTTCAGTTGTCTAATTAATTCATCAAGGGAGGCGTCGTAGGTTTTTTTTGTAACCCAATTACTATTTTCTACGATCATCTTCAGGGGAAAATCACAAAGACAAACTTATTGTAACTATATATATATATGGGAGGGGGTGAAATTCATCTGTATTTCTATTGACGTGCATGTAAACAGATACTAAAGAGTAATGTAATTCTTCAGGCTATATTACCCATTGCTGTAGTGCATATGGCGCCCCTACGACCCTTATAGATCATGCAACTCGTGACATGCCATGACGTGACATGTAAGTAGAAGCATATATGTCCATTACTGGGTCCATGGACATTAGTCTCCATATTTCAGAATGCCACCCCGCCTGCACTCGTTTCATTATATTGCTACATATCATTTCTCATATATATATATATATATATATATATATATATATACACAAATGGGAAATGATATGAAGCAATATATGTATATATATATACTAGCAGCATGGCCCGGCGTTGCTTGATTCAAAATTCGTACGACTCGTACAGCAATCGCTATCACTTGACTTATACTCTATACTAAACATTAAATCTGTTACGAAATAAGAACAAAACAGAATGAACACAAAACGATCAGCTTTAAAAAAAGGACTCGTAACTGGAAAAACCGAATGAAAAAAGAATGTTAACAAATAATTTTTCACAACTAACCCAGTTTGTGGAATCAGAATCAACGTTGAGTTTAAGCAAGTGAATGAGCCAATTGGAGTAAAGTACCATGCAGATTTAAATTTTTTCCACTTGTGACGAATGCAGCTATCGATATTTTGGCATGCCAGCATGCTAGTTAACATTCGTGTCAGTCAGTTATATAGGTATAATTACAATAAGTTTGGCTCTCACGCTGGCCAATAGAATCGTCCTGTCTATTCATAGCAGCCAACTTTTGGCTCTCATTCTGGCTAGTACAAAATGGCCGCAAACTACATGAAAACTGCCGTAGAAGCATGAAAACATCGATTATTTCCACTATCGATGGGAGTTGGGAAATGCAAAGTCGGTCTTGGCCTTTCCGCTAACTTGGAGCATGTGCATGTAAATTTTGGTGCAAATTCATCAAAAAATTGCAGCCGTGCATTCGTTACACACACACACACACACACACACACACATCCACACACATATATATATATATATATATATATATATATATATATATATATATATATATATATATATTTGCTTGGATTGATGTGAGTTTGTGACCTAAATTTCATGCTTTTGCGACCATTAGACAGTTTGACGATCACAAAAGCGTGAAACCCAGAGTCCTAAACTCACATCAATCTAACCAAATATGTTAGCTCTATCTCTGATAAGGAGCGCTTTCTAATAAGTACCGCGCATATAATATATAGATAATTATATATATGATATATTACACACACACACACACACGCACACACACACACACATATATTTATATTTATATACACACACTTTTCATATATATATATATATATATATATATATATATATATATATAGGTTAATATGATTAAAAGTTTGTTACTTAGCTGACTTATGTTACTTTGAGCATCCCGACTTCAGACTTACGTAGGCGGAACTGTCAGTCCATTCTTCAGTGAGTATCAGCAATTTACAACTTATTTCGAATTTTTTTCTTATATATATATATATATATATATATATATATATATATATATATATATATATATCAGTAGAAACACTTAAAAACCCCGATAAAACGGAAAAATCGCTAAAGTAAGATTATTTTTTTAATGTGCCCACGTCGTTACCCAATGTCACCCAGGGCCGGGGTTTCAAGTAGGTTTAATGAGATTACCGTGGAAAATTGCACGAACCCCCTCGGTACTTCCCCTTTTGGGGACGCCTGATCCCGGGAAATAAACCCAACCTCCACCCGAATGAGAACTACAGTCTGAGGGGAAGCCCCCACTATGGAGGGCATGGGCTTAATATTTTTTTAAAACTTTCGCCGACAGCGGGTAAAAAAACAGCAAAAAGAAGCATGTCCGAAAAATACTTATCACGTGACCACCGAGATGTGAGTTTGTACTTGTTCAACACAAGCGGAGTTAATGTGGACTTTTTCAAGGCAATAAAATACAAAACAAAAAAAAAAAAAAGCAAAAAACGAAATGAATTTATTGAAACAAAGTATTTACAAACAACAAACAATGTCCCCAGCTAACGTTCGCAACAAAGATATCAAGAACCCCCCTCCCCACCCCAAAAATGATTGAATCCGTCAACACAGTACAAACAGTATTTCTACACGTGAAAATATTCTCTTCAAACGTAAAGTAATTGACGTAGTTTTCCAGTTGATCGTATCAATATGTGCCATGCGTGATACAGTTTTAGGCGATCATGTATCTTTCGATGCATGACTGCTGCGGCTGACTTTTTTTCCCGCAGTAGGTAGCCATTTCTGTGGTAGATCAGATATAGAACACGGTCTGTCCTGCTATTTACTCATAGCTCGGGGAGGGGGGGAGAGAAGAATAAGATTCATACCTTTCCCAAGGATATTAGCACGTAAGTGAATGCAATGGATTTGACTGGATTTCGAACTCCGATTCCTTAATCCGAGCCTTTAATCCAACGTGTGTTATATGAATTTAAAATAGCGTTTCTAAATTCTTCTAGTTTCTAAACATATTTTGGTTGTTGTTTATAGATGTTTTGTTTCAATAAATTCATTTCAATTTCGCCTTGGAAAAAAGTCCACATAGGATGAAACGCGTCAGGTAAAACTATAGTCATCCTACTGTCTTTCTTCTTTTACACACACACACACACACACACACACACACACACATATATATATATATATATATATATATATATATATATATATATATATATATATATATATATATATATATATATATATATATATATATATGTAAGCAAATATATGGATATAGATCCGAAAGATGAAAAAATATACGGAAAAAACAAGCAAAAATCATAATATTCAATTATGCTGTTTTAATGTTAATATAATGTCAACGTCGGATGTTTCGGTCTAATAGACCATCTTCAGGACATATTCATAAAACATAATTAACATAGACCATATTCAAATCAATATGAAAAAGAAGATGGACATCAAAGCAAGACCAATCCAAACAGATAACTGAAATCTTTTATAAGATCAGCGTTCCGTTTAAATATGATCACGTCGTCGTCACGTGGGCGATGTTGTGAAAACGTATTCTAAAAATTTGAGTATTTTGAATGAAAAACGAAAAGAAAAACATCGCTCACGTGACGACGACGTGATCATATATTTCCGTATATTTTCTTATTTTTCTATATATATATATATATATATATATATATATATATATATATATATGAGATCAGTTAATTACGCTACCTTTTCAAATGATCCGTTTTCATTCTTTTGGTATCCTCACGTGATTTGGGCTAATTGGATACTGAAAGATTGATTTTTTTTTTTAATTAAAGATCAATATTCCTAAATTTGAAATCTGTCAGTTTGTCATCCTAGTTCTATCCTGATACCGTAAAGTACCCTCGACAAGCGAGAAAATCCGTGCCTAGATATATTTAGACGTTTCTGAAAGTGCACTTCTCTGTGTGCCGTGTTCCCCTCAGGACATAGGCGATCAACTACAACTTCTTGTCCCTAGTAGCTCTAAATAAATTTTCTTTTTGCTATTTCTCTTAAATCCTGTTCTGCCATCCATTTACTCAAACTTATCAAGTAGGTTATGCGTTGTTTTCGTCTGTCCCACTTGCCCTCAATCTGTCAGTGAGTATCAGATTTTTCAAGCCCTCTGTCCTCAACTTCAACTGTCTCTTCCTGATGTTTCCTTTTTGTTTCCATATTCTCTGAAACTTCGTCATTGCTCACATGTTTGCTCCATGGTATTCTCAGCATCCTTCTGTAGAAACTTCAACTGTCTCTTCCTGATGTTAAGTATAAATTTCCTTTTTGTTTCCATTTTCTCTAAAACCTCATCGTTGCTCACATGTTCGGTCCATGGTATCCTCAGTATCTCTCTTCAGAATCTTTCTCATGCTTCAAGTCTCTTCATCTTTGAGAAGATTTTCCAGCGTTCACTGCCATATCGGAGGACAGATATCACGTAACAGTTCAGTACTCTTTTCTTTGATTCTAACGAATTTTTTCGGTCTCTTAATACTCTGCTTAGCTTTTGGAATGCATCTTTGGCCATCCCGATGTTTATTCGGAGTTTAGTGTCACACATTCCATTCTCTATTAGACTTCCCATATATTGACATTTTTGTACTTGTTCCATGTCTCCGATTTGTAATTTGCTCTTTGGAATTGTCCTTTTGGGTACAGCCATCCATTCTCTTTTCTTGTAATTTATGTTTAGTCCTTGTTTCTCGTTTCATTCTTCACCTTCTGTAGGAGCTTTTGTGGTTTTCTTTCTGTGTTTGCTATCAACACTGTGTCATCTGTATATCTTAGGTTGTTCAGTGTCCGCCAATATATAAATCCTGTTAAGACATCTACTTCTCTCAGAATTGCCTCCCTGTATAGATTGAATAAGTTTGCACGATGTTTCACAAATATGAGGTAGTACCTAAAATCTTTGAACAGCAGTACAAACAGAATGTAGTACGGCTTATTGTTGTTATCATTTGTGAGCAGCAATAATTGTGAGATCGTAGTACATATACTTAAATGGAATACTTTGAAAGAAAAAAATACTTATTAAGAAAAAAAATAAAGAAAAAGAAAGAAAAATTATTCCTTTTAAGAAAGAAAAAAAATGCGTTTTTTTCCTGGCCAATCTAATGACTGAAGTTCAAAGTAGAATGAAATTAGAAAAACATTTTCGCTAAATTATTTAAGACTTAGCCTAAATGTTGGAAATGGCAGAAATAGTTTGTATATGACTAAAAAGCACTGGTAGTTCGTTAATTAATGAATTTAGTTTGATGTCCCGCAGGGTCATTGGCCAGTGAGAGTTACCGTTAAAGACATCAAAAGAAAATAATTTCCCGACCCTCACAAGTGTGTGTACGTGGACTTCCTCCTTCATTAACAGAATAGTCGACTTGAGAGGAGGTATGTAACGATTCGTGACATGTCACAACAGGAATTGCTTGCCACCCAGTAATACACCGGCACGTTTTATTTTATTTATTTATTTATTTGGAATAGTGAGTGGAAGGTTGAAACAAGACGAACTTTGTTTTGCCTAAGTAAAACTTATCTGTGATGCCTTTTTGGTTTGATGTCGTCGTGGCGGAAGCGTGGCGTCTGACGCGAAAATGTGTGAAAAAAATATAGGTAGTTTTCATTATTTTGATTATAACTAAACACGAGATCGCGCGCACAAACATATACACATACAGATTCACACACACACACACACACACACACACACACACACACACACACACACACACACACACAGATTAAAGTGGGAGAGAGTCAGATAAAATAGAAAAGAGAGAGAAGTTAACTTTCTATCCATACGCATGGGATTCTGAGAGAGCAAGCAGTAGGGCAGATACTGATAGGTATATATATATATATATATATATATATATAAGTGGACATTGAAGTCAACACTTAGGCGAAAACTGTTTCATGCTAAACACAATCATCCGACCATATGCAATGTATTTTTTCTCGACTATATACGGGTTAGTGTTGCATTGTGTGTAGTCTGTTGCCTTGTAGGTAGTCTATTCCAACGGTTATTTTGGCGGGAGTGGTTTGTTATTATGCACGCTCTATATCAGATTGAGCACTTTATTCGATAAATGTAGCACACCTTAAAACCACACACACACACACACACACACATATAATACATGACACATATAGTGCTGGTGTTAATAAAACAGTGTTCGAAGTAATATAACAGAACTATTAAGTATATATTAATAAATATATTTAAGTAAGTCATCGAGTCTAGAAGAAACCTCAACAGAATGCAGAAAGCACTGGACGGCCGTTTCGTCCTATATTTGGGACTCATCAGCAGTGCGCATCCACTACGGAGAATTGAAACCCTGACAGTTAGGTTGTCAAGCAAACATCATACCAACTGTTCCACTGGGCCTCGGTGACGAAGAGATTTCAAATCAGACTCAACATAGCGCCGCTCGCTCACATATTCCGTGATGGAACTCTTATTGAGTTCTCTGTAACCATAGGACTGTGCCCCCTGGAGCCACGACTACTCTCACCAAGCCGCTCACTTTCAATTCTCGATAGTGGATAAGGTTTCTTTCAGACTCGATGAATTACTTAAATATAATTATCAAATCCTCCTAATAATTTCTGTGATAATGAAAGAAATATATATATTGAGAGCTTGATATGAAGATAGCGAGAGAAAGAGAGTGAGGAAGTTTGTGAGTGAGAAATTGAGTGTAAGAAAAGAGGCACATTAAGAGAGACAAATACAGAGAGATAAACAGAGTGAAATGAAACTAGGACAACATATTGAGAGATAGAGACAGACAGACAGACAGACAGACAGATGAAAGAACGAACGAAAGAAAGAAAGAAAGAAAGCATTTCTGTGCCTTTTCTCTAAATATTTTCATGCTAATTGTTCTGATGAGCTTTGTATTTGCAAAATAAATATCGCTTTCTTCTTTGGTACCTAAACTTTTAGAAAAGCGTAATATTTGATTGGAATCTTGGTCTCATTCTTTTACACTTGAAATGGTTAGATGTAAGCATAAGTTCTATGCTAAAAGTGTTTCTTCTCATACTTCTCGCTTGCGGAAGTTGTTTTCTGCTACTTGTTTTTCAGTCAATTTCAAAAGTTTAAATGTCAATTGCTATGTTCTATCAGCCTATTTCCAGTTCTTTTATTGTTCTCTCTCCTTAACAGTGATTTTCCTTTTTCTCATATTCTTTTACACTCAGTAGAACTATGCATCTTAGTGGCTTTACTGTCTTGCTTGAGGTGAAATGATTAAAAAAATGATTAAACTCCAAAATAAATATGTAGATAATGGACATTAAAAAAATGTTTCCTGCGCTCTTGCAGGCTGGATGTGACTCGTGGTCCGCAGTTGGCCTATTCCTGATTTAGAGAAATTAAGGTCCTCACAGATGACGAGAAAACTAAATATGGTGCTACAGAAGGATGCTGATAATTCTATATACAGAGCGCGTAAGCGACTAAGAAGTCTTAAAGAAAATGGAACCAAAAAGTACATTTATACTCAGAATCAGAATGATTTCTTTTACTTTTCATTCTTTTTTTCTTGTTAATTTTTCGTTTTTTCTCCTTTTAATTTCTTTCTTTCCTTTTTCTATTAATCTTCCTTTTGTGGATCTTCTTTTTTCTATATTTTTAGTTTCCTTTCTTTTTTCTGTTCGATCTTTTTTCTGTTTCTTTATTATTTTTCGATTTTTAATAATTTGTATTTATTTCTTTTAGTAACTCACTTCTTTCTCCCAACGTTGATTGATTGATTGATTGATTTGTTTGTTTGTTTCTTTCTTTCTTTTTTTACGAGGTACTTTTTTCTTTGTGAATTTTTCTTTCTTTTTTGTATCCTTTACATTTCCCTGTACTTTTCTCTCTTTTTTCTACTTATTATTTTTCGTTTTTCTGTTTTTCCTCTTCTTTCTTTCTTTCGTTCTTTCTTTCTTTGTTTCTTTGTTTCTTTATTTCTTTCTTTCTTTATTTCTTTCTTTCAATTACTGCTTTCTTTCTTTCTTTTTTCTTTCTTTGTTTCTTTCTTTCTTTCTTACAGTTACTGCTTTCTTTCTTTCTTAAAATATTTTAATTTCTCATTTCTTGATTTCCTTTTGCGTTCTTTCGTTTTGACTGAATTTGCATTCCCTTTTTATTTCCTATTTTTCAGTTTACTTTTTTTATCTGTTATGCTTTCTTTCTCTCTTTTTCTTTTAAAATCTTTGTATTTCTCTTTCTCTTTCTGATCTTCCATTTTATTCTTTCCTTCCTTTATTTCTCTGCTTGTATTTTTGTTTGTTTCTTTCTTATTCTGCTTTTTTTGGTCATTTTTTCTCTTTGACAATCTTTATTCTTTACCGTTTTTTTTTTATTCCTTTCTGTTTTTCTTCCTTTATTATTTTTTTTAAATTATTTTTTCGTGTTTTTTATGTCTTTCTTTTTCTTTCTTTTGTCTTTTCTTTCTTTTGCCTTTTTATCTTTTATTTACTTTTCCTTTTGTAATTATATTTTTTATTACTTTATCTTCCATTTCTTTGACTTACATTTTTTTCTTTTATTCTTGAAATATTTCCATTTATCCCCGCTTGATTTCCTTTCTCGATTCATTCTTGCTTCGTTCCTACCGGGTTTCAACATTGGCGGTCACAATCTTAAAAACGTAAAATTCGCAGATGATACATTACAGATAGCAGACACGGAAAAGAAATTACAAAACCTCCTACAGAAGGTAGCGAAGGAGAGGAAAAAGAAAGGACTAAGCATAAACTACAAGAAGACAGAATGCATGGTCATCTGTAAAAAAAAATGAGCTCGAAATGCAATTTGTAGGTCAGGGTCACTAAAATCAAGCAGGTGCGGAAGTTTAATTATCTGGGAAGCGTTTTGACAGAGGACGGTAAGTCCGACACTGAGATCCGTAGACGTATATTGGGATGGCCAAGGACGCATCCCAGAAGCTAGGCAGAGTATTGCAAGACAGGAGGATT
>CAHIKZ030004549.1:1900000-1922500 GCA_903632075.3 Acanthosepion pharaonis
CGTTTTTTCTTTCTTTGGGAATCTTTTTCTTTTTTTTCTTTCTTTCACTCTTTTTTGAGAATCTTTCTTTCTTTCTTTCTTTCATACTTTGTGTAACGTCCTTTCTTTTTTTCTTTGCAAATCTTTTCTTTGTTTCTTTGTTTGTTTGTTTCTTTGTTTCTTTCTTTCTTTGCGAATCGTGCTTTCTTTTTCTTTTTGTGGAATCTTTTTTCTTTCTTTTTTATTAGCGAGTCTTTTTTTCTTCCTTTCTTTCTCTCTTTCTTTCTTTCATACTTTGTGTAACGTCCTTTCTTTTTTCTTTGCAAATCTTTTCTTTCCTTCTTTCTTTCCTTCTTTCTTTCTTTCTTTCTTTCTTTCTCATCCTCTCTTAACTTTATTTTCTTTTTATTTTGCTTGACTGCTATTCATATTTTTACGTTCCCTTCTTTTTCTTCCTTTTCTTTTTCATTTCTTTTTTCTTTATACCCTTTCTTCTGAATCTCTATGATGGATCCAGAGTATGTGCCATCATGTTTTCATTCTAATTCCAGATCATAGTTTATATTTTGGAAATATTTATCTTGAGTCTTGTTTCTTGCAACCCTTGATAGATCTAAATAGTGACAACTCAGACATACATTGATATACAGAGGATGTTGAATTTTTGTTCAAAATTACTCATATCACAACTATGAATATAGTCCCCGGTATGACGATAAACTACATGCATTTTTATAGCGAAATGTCAGCAATACATTTATATAAAAAAAAGTGGCCAACACTACATTTTCTAGCAGAATAATAAACAATACCTTTTATCTGTAGGTGAAGGTGTAAAAGTGTGTTCAAAATATTTGGATTTCGGCATTAAATAAAGGTTGATGTGCCGCTAAACAAAATCAACCAACCAATTCTTTCATGATATTAATCCATATATCATACAATTTCTTAAAAATATCAAACTGTAATCCAAAATAACTGCAACATAAAACATATCATCGCCTCTAGCAATTCTATTCGCACAAACATGTATCTGCACAAAAGCCGAGTATCATTTACCACTTATTCAATTGTGAAAGCAGAATGACATATATCTTTATTATTTCAATCTCCCAAGAAAATTAAATTTCGGCATTAAATGACTCATAAGGAGTTGATTAAAGAAATAAATAAAATCAGAAGAAACAACTATGATTACAAATATCATTGGTATCTGTTATGGTCCAGGTTAGGACCAAGGAAGAACAACATGAACACAAGAGTAGAAATAACGAAGGTATATTACACGAAATAATAATACAAGATGTGGAAGGTGTTAGTATGACTGTCAGTCTGGTTTGGAGTGAACTACTATCGGTTCGACTCGATTCGGTATCTAGCCCCCACGAGAATTGGATGTTGCAGAAGGCCGAGTTTAACGTGGGTTTCCCGAGCCCGTAGGCTTGGCCCAAAAAATGCCCGTAGAACCCGTATAAAAGGGATCGGGTTGGTCAACCTCCCCGAACGAGACTCTGCCCTTCGGCGGTGCCTCGTCCGGATTCCTCTCTGCCCAGAGGCAGAGAGTTCGACCGTCAAGCCGAGCTTCTCGGCTTGAGTCGCCCCTCTCTCTTGAGAGGCGTAGTATACATAGTGTTAGGAAGAGTTCATTCTGTAGTTATAGGTAAGGACCTATGACAGTATAGAACCCCCCATCATCTTTAAATTGGCCTTGAAAAAGCAGGAACAGAGTTTTCTATTAGTAAATTCTTTTGGGATGTGGTATGGAATGCTTAAATGATCAGTGCCCATCTCTTTACATCTGTGCTTGTAGATGCTCAGAGCACAGTCCAGGAAGAGATTAAAATAAGCGTGACTTCTTGTCGTAACCCCGTTGAGGTTTGAAATGATTCGGTATTGGCGTCCTCGCCGAACACGTAAGGCATTGTGGATAGATATAGTTCCTATATCCGATCTAGGAATTCAGTGTATTTAGAGCTTGCAAGGCGATTTCTAATTGATGCGAAAAGGAACTCTCTATTGATGTGACCCTACACAGTTGTACGGTCAACATACGTATACACTTTTCTATTGATGTTTGATGATATATGCTATCATTACACTCCTTACCAGAACGAAAAGCAAATTGGATTGACTTTCATAGTATGGTGAGAGTTTAGTTAATACAATGTTCATTAGTACTTTTGTTGTAATGGATACCCGTCGTGGGTATGACGATAAACTACATCCACGTCTTGGGTAAGCTAAACTATTTCCAACAGCAAGGCCTCTGATCAGGAGGTTTTGAGGAGCATGGAACCACCTCTTAATTGCTGACCCGGGGTTGTAGTACCCGTTAAGGTCCCAGCTATGGGCAAAGAGTTGACCCTCCCTCAAACTGGGGGAGAGTCAACCAATATGAAATTGTAAATATAGGTTTTGATACACTCCATTTATCCGAAAGAATTGAGGCCATCATCTTCCCTGCAGATGAAACAACGTTGGCATTCTTTAGAAAGTGAGGAGGGCTGTTTCCACTGCATGAATTGTTTCTTTGTTTCTGGCTTGAAAATGATGAACGCAACATTTTGGTTAGGAAACATTCAAGGATAACAGCTGGATCTGCCTCAAAATAGGCTGACTATGAAGGGGTGATGCTAGAGCTGTGAAGTCTTGTGTGCATTAATGTCAACTCTACTTATTAATAACTGCATTGTTTCTTTCCAGATACAGGGATGAACTGAAATGTTCATAGGCTGACTATGACGGGAAGGGCTGACTATGATGGGCTGAAATGTTCATAGACTGACTATGAACTGGTGATAACAGAGCTGTGAAATGTTGCATATATTAATTTCAATTCTTCATTTTAATAACTGCATTGTTTCTTTTCAGCTAAACGGATATCTGAATGTTCAAAGAAACCTGTTCACCAACAGTAGATATGACATCATCATCCTCCTCCTGGTCAAAAAGCCATAAACAGCAGATATGCCATCATCATCATCCTGCTGGTCAAAAAACCATCAACAGCAGATATGACATCATCATCATCCTGCTGGTCAGAAAGCCACCAACAGCAGATATGACATCATCATCATCCTCATGGTCAAAAAGCCATCAACAGCAGATATAACATCATCATCATTCTGCTGGTCAGAAAGCCATCAACAGCAGATATAACATCATCATCATTATGATACTGGTTCCCAATTGTGTTTTTTTATTCATATTGGGGAACAGATGATAGTCAGATGGGGCTGAATCATGTGAATAGGGAGGTTGATCAACCAGTTTAAAGCCATACTCACGCACATAAACCATTGAAACCAAGAACTTGTGTGCTGTAGTATTGTCCTGATGAAACAAGATTCCTTTTGTTAGTTTTCCTGTGTGTTTGACCTTGATAGCCTTTCATAACTGCCTCAACAAGTTCACATAGTACTCTCCATTGATGGTGCGGCCCTTTTGAAGATATTCAGTAAAGCCTTTTACATTCCCCAAAAAATGAGGCCATCATCTTCCCAGCAGATGAAACGAACTTGGTCTTCTTTGAGCAGGTAAGGAAGAGCGTTTCCACTGCATGGATTGTCTCTTTGTTTCTGGCTCAAAGTGTTGAACCGAACACTCACCCAGAGTTAGGAAACGTTCAAGAAAACCAGCCGGATCTGCCTAAAACAATGTCAAATTTTCCCATAATGAGATCAGCCTGGTGCGCTTTAGATCAGGTATCAGAAGTCGTGGCAGCCACAGAATAGAAACCTCCGTCATGCCAAGTTCATTGTGGCAAATATTTTCAACTTTCTCACGGGATATGTTAATAGCATTGGCTATTTTATTTATAGTCAATCGTCAGTCATTCAAATGATGAATTTTCCTCGGTGGTGGCAGTTGAAGAAAGTTCAGACCTTGAGTTATCTTCAAAACCCTTCCTTCCGCTCCTAAATTCAGCTGCATTTATTGCATTCTTGAGTGTCATCTCCTAATGTAGCAAACATGTCAGAATCAATGAATGCCCCCAGGGGGGGCGCTAAACCGTTTTTCAGTTAACCCCATGTTGCCAAATTCTGTCCATTTCAAGAAAAGCCGCTATCAGTTATTTTTGATGACTTCTTTGAAAAGTCAGATGTCAATTTACCCAGAAAGAAACAATACAGTTATTAATTAGTATTGTTGAAATTAAAGCATGCAAGAGTTCACAGGTCTAGCCCATTTTTTATCTCACCTTCGTAGCAGTTAGTATGATTTTCTTTGTTTCTAACAATATTTTCTTATATCTTAATACTTTTCTTAATTTCTGAAAGACACCTTTCTCCATTCCTCCTATGAATTTTTAAATATCTGTGTCACATATTCTGTTATGTTACAATCCGACTTGAGGGCTTACGGTCATATTACATTGAAACAGCGGTTCCCGTACGATCACCTAAGTTAAGCAACGTCGAGGTTCGTCAGTACATAGATGAGTGACCGCTTGGGAATACAAAGTTCTGTAACATTGGTTGTACAACTGGTGTAATGGAAAATCGGAGAGCCGTGTTCCAATTCCAGTTGGGTTCGTTTTAGTTAGTTACGCGCAGAGACCCTCGGGAAATGTATGAAACCACCTATTTTCCAAAAAAAAAAAAAAAATACAATTCTTCTTGTTGTTCTTGATATTGTTCTTCTTCTATGTGCCATGTCATTTTAGGACGTTATCGATCATGGCTCTCCTCGATTTCTTGTAGCTCTTAATAACTTTTACCTTTTTGTCATTTCTGCCAAAACCTGCTACACCATTTATTCACTGAAGCTTGCCAAGTAGGTTTTGCGTTGATTTCCACTGTCTTACTTAACGTCCTGTGAGTATCAAATTTTCCAAGCCTTCCTTCTTCATTATGCGCCCCAGAAATTTCATCTGTTTCTTCCTGAAGATACTTATAAGTATCCTTTTTGTTGCCATTGCTGCCAGGGTTTCGTTGTTATTCACATATTCGGTCCAAGGTATTCCCAGCATCCTTCTGTAGAACCACATTTCTGTTGCTTCAAACCTCTTCTTCATCTGTGAGGAGACCGTCCAGCATCCTCAGGCATATGCACCAGTACCTCGCTAAAAATTATTCTATGGCGAGTTTTCAATAAAAAAAAAACGTATAGTTACAAAGTATTAGTCAATCGGGTTTAAGAAAGGAAGTGTAGAGGAATTAGTGAGGATCGAACTTACTACACTTTAGTAATTGCCCGCCATAGTAATTTTGCAACCACGGCGAGGAGCCACCGCATGTATGCTGCATGTATATATGTATGTTTGTAAATGTGTTTGTATTTAGTGTCTATTTGTTATGACGGCGCTCAACAAGATTAGTCAATCCACACTTTTGTCTTGTAAACGTCACCACCACATGTCACTGGCACATCTCCTTCGACCCGTTTTACAAGGTAATTACATTGCGCCGACATTTAAGTCTTCCAGGGGGGTCTTTTGCCGGCCGCTTAGACGTCTTTCCCTGGGATGTATACTAACATAAAACCCCCTCCAAAACCTTTCTCTCCCGAGATTTACTCTCTAAGTTTTTATTTCTTTTCTCTTTTGCAAACCCGGCGCTTTACAAACGCCACAAAGAAAAGAAGACGAGGATAATGGAAAAGGTTGTAAATCAGAAAATAAGTGGAATATTTGATATGCTAGCGCCGAATATGGCGGAGGGGGGTTGTTATTTTTATTTTTTTTTTTTTTAGGGAGTCTTTTCAGGAACTGGTGCATGCTGGACAAGCATATCTTGTTTCAGTCATTAACAACAAGATGGAAAACGGCATGTAAAAAAGAAATTCAAAGGAAAATATTGCGAAAGCAATCGGAAGGAAATTAACTCAAGGTTCGGACATTTTTCAGTTGGGGGAAACTAAAATTAAAATTGACATTAGCACTGTCTTTGACAGCATTTAATACGAACCTTCTTTTTAAATAGAAAAAATAGACTAAAGAAAAAGAAATATGACTAAAAAATCGATTTAAGTCTTATAAGCGAAGATAAGACGCGCCTGCTTGGCTAATTTTATCCCCAACGCCCAAATACCGCAGACGGCCACTTCTTCCTAAACCGAATTCATAATATAATTTACTCAGACGACATACTACTACTACTACTACTACTACTACTAATAATAATAATAATGACATGGAAATCTCAAAAATGGGGCACATTAGGGCATTAATAATTCCACTTGTATTTGGAGCACTCGGAGTGATTGGAAAAGATTCCAATAGACTCATTGAAAGGATTCCTGGTAGCCTTAAAGAAATACAGAAAAAATGTTTTCACGAGTAGAGCCCACACCTAACGAAGTGCTTTATCTATGTAAAATATGTCTGATTTTTCTTTTCAAAATTGTTCAGTAAATAATATCATGGTGCCATTTCTGATCTTAGGTCTCCGGTCGGGATACGGGAAGAAATGAGTATACAATAGAAATCAATAATGATAATAATAATAGTCGTTGTTTTTGCTATTATTATTATTATTATTATTATTATTATTATTATTATTATTATTATGATTTCCTTTGATTTCTGTTGTATACACATTTCCTTCCGGGTTTCAGTCAAAGGCCTAAAGTCAAAAATGGCTTCATGACATTTTCCACTGATCATTTTTGTAAAAGATCACACATATTTTACACAGATTAAAGTAAAACTCTTCGTAATGTGTGAGTTAATCTTGTGATTATTATTATTATTTATTTATTATTATTATCCTTTTCTTTGATTTCTGGCGTTTACATTTCTTTCCGGGTCCCGCCCAGGGACCTAAGGTTAGAAATGGCGTCATGACACTTTCCATTGACAAAAAAAAAAAAAAAAAATTAAATTACATAGATAAAGCCCTTCGTAAAAAGTGTGGGCTGTACTTGTCAGAACAATTTTTGTATCTCCTTGAGGCATGGACTTCCAGGAATCCCTTCAATTAGTCTACTGCAATCTTTTCCAACCAGCCCTAGGGCTCCAACTACAACAGGGATTGTTGATGTTCCCATATGCCACATTTTCGAGATTTCTATTTCAAGGTCCTTGTACTTTGACAACTTTTGAATATCTTCAAAGATACATTGCAGTCAGCAGGGACTGCCATATCAATAAGGAGGCACCGTTTTTTTGTTTGTGGTCTTTAATAACAATATCTGGCCGGTTGGCCTTGATTGTTCTGTCAGTGTATATTGTGTAATCCCATAGAATTGTAACAGGTCCGATCTCCGTAACCGGGTCTGGGTGGTGTTCATACCAGTTTCTTTCAGTTTTCTTCCCGTAGAAGTTGCAGATTTTCCAGTGCAGATATTGGCCCACTCTGTCATGTCGGGTTTTATATTCTGTGGGTGCCAACATCGTACAACCTGATACAAGATGATTAATCGTTTCTGGATATTTATCACAGAATCTGCATTTTGGGCTGACACAATATTTTAGTATATGTGCTTGATAATTCCGAGTTAGCAAGCATTGGTCTTGCGCAGCAAGGATAAAACCTTCAGTTTCCGCTTTCAACCCTGCACTACGTAGCCACTGATGGGTACGGGTTTTGTCTACGTCAGCTTGTTTGGTACGGGCAGAGTATTGGCAATGAAGCGGTTTATCTTGCCATCGCTTCTGTAACTGGTCGGTTGCATTCGTCTTAGCGATCTTTTTTAGGTATTTTGCAGTATTATTATTATTATTATTATTATTTCCTTACATTTCTGATGTGTACTCATTTCTTTCCGGGTCCCCCCCCCCCAAGGAGCTAAGGTTAGAAATGGCATTATGACATTTCCACTGAAAAAAAAAATTACACAGACAAAGCCCTTCGTAAGGTGTGGGCTGTACTCGTAAGAACAATTTTTGTATTTCTTTAAGGCATGGGCTTCCAGGGATTCCTTCAATTAGTCTATTGGAATCTTTTCCTACCAATCCGAGGGCTCCAACTACAACGGAGATTGTTGATGTTCCCATGTGCCACATTTTTGAGATTTCGATTTCAAGGTCCTTATTATTATTATTATTATTATTATTATTAGCAGCAGCAGCAGCAGCAGCTACCATTGCTCTGTGTAGTATGAACATGCCCCAAATTTCAACAACTGACTGCAAAAGACATCAACTCTTTTACCATACACTCAGAAACAAAAACGTAATTGTGGTCATTTCATGGAGAGAAAACGAGACATGATTAGAGATCTATTCATAAGTATGATTTTTAGCTCTTCACATATTTTCGGGTTGCCTGGAAAAGATGTAACCTCGGAAATATAGCATAACGGTTATTGCAGTCTTCAAACCTCCAGAATTCGTTTACCGTATAAACTCGTGTTTAAGTCGGCTTCATAAGTGCGACTCTTGAATATTTTTACTTGAATTTTAAACCATCCAGAAAATATTTACCTGTGTACAGTGCAACCGGTCACCGAAAAGGTATGGTTTTTGTACTTCTTAAAAAAAAGAAACAATTACCGTAATTCCCCATGTATAATATGTCTTCATCCATAATACGCACCTCTAGAATTGTGCTAAAAGTATGGGAAAATGCTCTTACTCACGCATAATACGCATCTCTTGTTTGCTAATCAATTGTATCTCTCCAATTTCATGACAGCCAGCGTTTCCTACTCTTACTAAAAATGGTTTTAAACATAGAATAATATTCTAATTTTGTTTTGTGATAATTCTTATTTGATTTTACATTTGTAAGTATTGTTAGGTACATAGGGTTGTAGTTGACATCCTTTTGGGATCGCAGTCGCCGAATGTTAGTGTCAAATTGTCGTATGTTTGTGGTGAGTAGTCATTTCGCAATTGAAATCGAACTATGAAACGGCAATATTTTAAAGATTTTTTTGTAGCTGTTCATAATACGCACCCCTAATTTTGCTTATTTTTTTCGAAAGAAGATGCGTATAATACATGGGGAATTACGGTATCTATATAGAGTGCAATCGCCTATTTTTGTGTAAAAAATGTGACCATAGAAACTTGCGCTATACTCGAGTATATTAATCATTTAAAAAAAATTATTTAGGCGGCGCGAGGTAGCGAAAAAAGTTGATTTTTTAAAGGTGTACAAGGTATTGATATCCTCTCTGATAATGTTACCTGTTTGCTTGGATAGGCTATTGAAAATGCGTTCAAAACTTGACACTTCAGCGGTTCATTTTGATTGATTAGAAAATACATTTTATATCATCAAATACGGTATATTTTAATATTATTAGTAGCTGTGGTTATTTACATGTGTGGCGCTGTAAATGTCCAGGGATAATCTTCAAGCAGTTACGAAAGTGGCTGACAATTTTGTTGCAACAAAATCGTAAAATCATGAAAATGATTTCCTGTTTGTGCTGATCATTGACAAGATTTGATCATTGACAGATTTTTTTTTTCTCCACATTTAAAATTTTTCTTGAAGCTTTTATTTTAGTTTTAATTTCAGGCTAATTGATTAAATTTAATATCTCCTATAGGCAAAACAATTTGCTGTATTTCAAAACTAATTTAAATTAACCATAAGGAAGTTTTGTTTCAAATCGCACATCGCTGATTTTAGCGCCATTTGTGATCACACTGTAATTCTCTTTATTAAAAAAAATCTTTCAGAAATAAAATGTACTTTTCTGAAACTTTATTTGAGGAATATTAGCTGATTTCAAAATTAATCTGATTTTAAACAAATATTACTTTTAGTTTAACATATCAGCGAATGCATTTTTTAACACGGATGTATTTGTTTATTTAAAATGTTGAAAGATTGACAGTCAAAATTTTACATATTTTTTTTGTACGGTGGACATATCTGTAAAAATTACTTGAGGAATATAACGTGAGCACCATTTTTATATCATTTATAACTAACTATCCAATAATCTTACCAATTTAGGAAAAATATTATCTGCAATCTCATGTTTTATTGAATTTTAAGTAGTTTGGCTTTAAATTTGCTATAGTTATCATTCTTATCTTCCAATAATGCCGTGTATGGACATCCGTATTTGCAAAATTCGACACGTTTATACACATACAAATACACACAAAAATTTCAAATTTTAAAAAAATATTGGCGGTCGATGAATCGTAGTAAACTTTTTCATTTATATAGTTTATACTTAATAACAATATCACCCAACCAGTACAAATTAATAGACAAATTTAAAAGATTTAAAACTTTATCAGTTATTCTAATTAAAATTTAAAAAAAATGAAAGCATTTCTTGTAAAAGAACTGATAGCTTACTTGAACCCATATTCACCTGACGTCAGTTTAAACTGACGACTTCGTTTTTCCCTATATTGTAACTTTTTTGCTTAAAGTTTATATTTTCTTTTTCTTTTTTTGATGAAAACATGGAAATTACTAATATATTGGGTTGGGGTATAAGTCATGAGCGTTTTTCAAAATTGTTTTTTTTTTTATTGTCGTGATCTTACAATGTTAAATTACCTACATTTAATAAACAATAAACTCGGTTGCTGTTGATAACTTTTCTCCCCATTGGTCACAAAGTTTTGCTATTCCTTGACGAAAAAAAATCTCCTGGTTTTGAGCTGAAAAATTCGTCCAACTAAAGCGTCAATTCAACATCATTATTGAACGTTACACCACATAAGGCATTGAAAAAGATCGAAAAAGATGAAAATCTGATGGTACCAAGCCTGGCGAGTACGGAGGATGAGGCAACTTTTCCCATCGAAATTCTTGAATAACGGTTTTGGTCATATTGGCGATGTGAAGACGGGCGTTTTCGTGTTGAAGAAGAATGCTCTATCGCCGATTCGGTCTTTTTTGCTAAATTGCTTCACGGAGACGGTGCAATTGTTGAACGTAGAGCTCGGCATTTACAGTTTGGTTTCGCTCAAATAATTCATAATGAATTATTCTTTCCCATTCCTATCATACACAGAACATAGTCTTTAGAGGATGAAGGTCTTGATTTGCTCGAGGTGTAGCCTGCTTATTGGGGCTGAGCCATTCTTTACGGTGCTTCATATTGGCGTAAAGACACCATTTTTCATCGCCAGAGACAATGCGATAAAGGAAACGCTGTTTATGACCGTATGTTGAGCAATGCCAAGCCAGCAAACTGACTGGAATTATTGCGTGCTGATTTCTCGTTGTGGTCATTCAACGTGTGTGGCACCCATGAACCATCCCCATTGAATGAAGGTGATTTGCCAGGGTTTTGTGATCGCAATTCATATGTTCCACCAATCCTCTGTTCGTCTGACGTGGATTTTCATGAAGAAACTGGTTTAATCGCTCCTCATCAAACTCAACTGGTCGACCGGAGCGCTCCACAGCCGCCAGCTCAAGATTTTCTTTTTAATGAAGCGCGAAAACGAACATCGGGTGGTACTTTGAGGCATTGCGCTATCTCCATACACAAACCTCACGAGCTGCTTTGGCGGTGTTAACTCCTCGATTATATGCAAAAAGCAAAAAGTGTCGAGAATGAGAATTTTTGTTTACTTGATTTTCCATTTTCCACCCATCTAGGTAGTGAATAGTGTCGACGTTGCTTAACTTCAGGGATCGTGTAGGAGACACGCCGTTTCAACGCCGTAAACGCTGACACCAAGATGATACAGATAAAACGCTGCTATAGTATTTCATTATGTATTTGACTTTTTCTTCATTTCCCATATATTTAAAAGCTGTTAGTCACAATCTAATTTGATACAAGGTCACAAATGTCGCGTATTCGCTAATGATCGAGTTCAATATTAATGGTCCGCAATGATTCAAAAGCAAGCCTTTAAATTTACTCCCAATAATGGGGTAACCGTTTACGATTAAACCCATATTCAGAAGTCGGCAAGAATTCCACAAGAAATTCTTAAGTGTAGACGCCGTAATGGAGCGTCAGTTTATGGTAGCAAATCAGGTGATTATGGAATTACTAATGTGGGGATTGGCAAAAGACGTATTTATAAACGGACCAGTAAGCATTGACACTAGTATTTCTGGCTTGAATGTACTTTTCTGTATAACTCGTGCGGCCGAAAATGGTTAGGCGATTCGAGAAAAAGAAAACTTTGTTACACGTTTAGTTTTCGATGTATTGAATGATATCAGTCAGTCTTACTCTCCATCTCTCCTTTACAAGATATTATTAGCAGAACAGGTCACGGTACTTCGCATTAAAGTATTGTTCTCTCTTAATCACACAAATCCAAGATTTCATTCGTGACCGACAGTTGGATTTTGCTCCGGTGTCTACCCAAAACTTCCTCAGCTATCATGAGTAACACTTCTTTAATGTGATCTGCCAAGGTGTCTATATCAATGGCGTTGTTTGAAAACATTACAAGGCACGATAGCCTGTGCAAGTCCATCAGGCAAAGCACCGTTGAAGGTGGAGTTAGGAAACGACGCCAACGCAAAAAAAAAAAAAAAAAAAAAAAAAAAAACAAAAAAAAACAAACTGGTTGGACAATGTCAAAAAATGGAGGTACGACAGTACCAGAATTTCTGATGGCTGCTGTTGAGAGACCGTTGTGGAAAAGAATGAGGCTGTTTTAAACATTAAATAAAATTAGCACAAGCTTTTGGCTCCAAAAAGAGACGCAAAACACCAAAGTTTGTTTTGTTTTTGTTTTTTTAACTTCTTAGGACGTCTTGCACTGGCCAGATTATATTTACAATAAAACCTAGAAGGCTTTTGTAAAACAACCTAAAATTAGTGAATAAAATTTCATTCGGTTCCTTGTTCATTAATTACATTTATACGTTTCTTGAACTATAAATAAATAGAAATAAGTAATGCACCTTTTTTATCATTTTGAATGACAGCTAAATGAAAAAAAAAGAAGATTTTGTTTAATACGCGTTCAAGAATATTTCTGAATGTTCAAAATTGTCTAGGTTTATGCCGTAACACTCACTCAAGGTCTCAGCTTTTTCATTGAGAAAAAGATCTTATGACTGAGTACATGGGTAACCTATACCCCACTAACTACGATATCTTCCGAGGTAGTAGCTGCAAAAAGATGTTAACGCCAGTGAACAAACGTTTCCGGTTTAATGTCACCCTTTAAAATTGATCAACAGAAGAAGAAAAAACCTGAAAGATAAAGAATTTAGAAATTATTTTCATTCTTAGAAAGGAGAAACGAGAGTTACTTGTTTTAGAATTGGTTGAAGAGCCTCAATAAAAACAGAGAGAAATCACTTCGTCATATTTGCCCCACGTAGTAGAGTTTATTTATTGGTCGGAAAGAAGCGGGAAATATGGTTGAGAGAACACGAATAACATTCACCTGGTAGCAGCTTCAGTTACAAGACCAGCAAGCAAATAATTTTCTTTGCTGATATTTTATCCTCTCGCCTTTTCTTTCTTTCTTTTTTTCTTTATTTATTTATATCTTTCTTTATTTCTTTATTATACACAAATAAACGTCTGCTCGTATTTATGAAAAATGCTTTCTTTCTTTTCCTATCTTCGCGTACACAACATGTCTCCTAATATATGTCGCAATTTCTTTCGTTCTTTCTTTCTTTCTTTCTTTCTTTCTTTCTTTCTTTCTTTCTTTATACGTTCTTGTAAAAAGTCTCCTAATATCTATCGCAATTTCTATCTTTTCTTTCACTTTTTCTTTCTTTCTTTCTTTCTTTCTTTCTTTCTTTCTTTCTTTCTTTCTTTCTTTTACACAAATAAAGATCTGCTCATATCTATCCAAATTGCTTTCTTTCCTTTTCTACCTTTGCCTAAACAAATAAGTTTCCTAATAGCTATCGCAATTTCTTTCTTTCTCTATTTCTTTCTTTCTTTCTTTCTTTCTTTCTTTCTTTCTTTCTTTCTTTCTTTCTTTCTACTTTCTTGTACACAAATAAAGTTCTGCTCATATCTACCCAAATTGTTTTCTTTTTTCTACTTTCGCATACACAAATGTCTCCTAATATCTTTCTTTCTTTCTTTCTACTTTCTTGTACACAAATAAAGTTCTGCTCATATCTACCCAAATTGTTTTCTTTTTTCTACTTTCGCATACACAAATGTCTCCTAATATCTTTCTTTCTTTCTTTCTTTCTTTCTTTACACAAATAAAGGTTTGCTCATATCTATCCAAACAAGCTCGACAATTTAATTTTAATAGCGAATAAACTATGGCCGACTGTTATTCTAATAATGTATAAACAATATATATATATATATATATATATATATATATATATATATATATATATATATATATATAAAATTCAACTCTGACCACTATATATATAGTGTTGAATGTAAAATAATTTATTTTACATTCGACATCATCACTTGTTAAGATACCGGGGGTGTTGAAACAAAATGGCTATTTTGTAGTGATTTTTATAACATATTTATGTTATGAATTATTTTTAAATAATTATATATATATATATATATATATATATATATATATATATATTTAAAGGAAAAAAAAACTTAACACATTATGGAAAAATTCAGTAATAAATTTATTTCAGACGGTAAGTTTCAAATACCTGCTTCATCAGTCCGAAATTACAAAGTGGTTTAAATTTATCCAGACAATATTTAAAAAATAAATCACAAGGGAACAGGAAATAAAGCCTAAATTACTTGATTAAGAAATTTATTTTCTGGGGAATTTATTATTGAAGAGAGGATTGGAAGAAAGAAACAGTAAAAGCAACGTGTCAACACAATGAACAGGAGTGGGAGGGGAGTAGTAAAAATGACAGCTAGTGAAATATATTGGAATTAAATCAAAATTGATATCCTCATCATCTAATTTCCGTCAATGTAATAGCACCATCATAAAAAGGTGTGAAAAATTAATAATAAAATAGATAAAAAAAACTTTAAATTCAATATATCTAATTCATCATCATAACTATAAAATACACACACACACACACACACACACACACACACACACATATATATATATATATATATATATATATATATATTAATCATTTCACCTGAAGCAAGGCGGGAATGCCACTAGTACGCAGGGGGTTAAAGAGAGTGAAAGTGAGAAAAGACTGGGTATGTGGGGTGGGAGTGATTGAGGAAAGAATAAAAGATGATCGCGATTGAAGAAGATAGAAGATGTGCGAGTAAAGAAAGAGTTTACATTTTACTATTTCAACAGCAAAAATGTGGGACGTAGATGCCAGTCTAGTAGCACGCTTAAATTCACGTAGTTCGGACACCAGGGAAAAAAGCTCGTCAGAAAATATTTGTAGAAAAGACAGAGGGAAGCCACGTCACGTCGGTGAGAAAGTGACTGAAGCCAAGATGCTAAGTCTGGATTGATTACATTGCAGATCCTTATTTGTATTTTGTTAAGAACCTCGAGATGAATAACAGATCAGATATGGCAACATTATTCAATGCACAGACGAGTGGTAAATTTGTAAATGTGCAAGATGCACTCTGAGAAGAAAAAACCATCTGGCACGGCACAGTGACCCAACTATCCTTGCAATGGATGTAGCTATTGAGTCAATGTAGTCGTTCCAGTTCAAGTCAGTTTAAAACGCGAGGCGAAGTAGGCGCAGAGTGTTGTTCTGCTGGAGTCTAGAATCAGCCATTCTGATGGAGGACAGGGAAGTTTCTCTATGCTGGTTAAATGAGAGCGGTTTCGTTTTAGAGGCATTAAAATTTACAAGCCATTTCCTATTCCAGTTAACCACTCATTGGAGGTCCTTTTCAAAAGCCGCGGCCAGGTTGACTTTGTCAGCTCTGACGGCTTTGCTATTGAGAAAGACGTAAATGGCAATGTCATCTGCATAAATGCCTACTTGGGAACTGATGACAAGAAGATCATTGATCGCGATCAGAACCAGCGTAGAACCGAAGAAAGAGCCTTGGGGAACACTCGCATTCCTGCGAAAGGATCCGGAAGCGAACCCGTTCAAAACGACCTTCATTTCAAGATTTTATATGAACGATTGAATTAAATCAAATGTCCTCGTATACCGTAGCCCTAGAGCTTACGTAGACGAGCGTGCTAAATCCTGTCAATCGCCTTCAAGATATCCCGAGCCACAACTTGAGCTTCACCGTGTGGCTTAAAACAGCAGAAATCATAGAATGATTTACTAATATGAAAAGGAAGAAAGAATATACGTTCATTCAATTCGATATTTGCGACTTTTACACATCTATCACGAAGAATCTGCTAATGGCTGCTATAAATCTAGCAAAAAATTACTGTCCTATTAGCGATCGCGACGTTAGTATCATAAAGCAGGCACAAAAACCTATATTATTCCATAATGGTTATCTGTGAAGCAAAAGAAATAACACAGAATTTAGCATTGCTCTTGGGACATATGATTTAGCAGAGGCATGTGAAACTGTTGAAATCTTGTTATTGTGGTGACTAAGATTTAATTTTCGACATTAAGGACACTGGACTCGACATTAAGGACACTGGACTCGACATTAAGGACACTGGAGAATTACGCCGCCATCTCTAGAGAGATAACAGCGTAATTCTCCTCCATAAAACAAGTCCAAGAAATATAAACTGATTGAGAAAGGAACTAATTTTTTTTAAAAGAATACTAACTAAATATTGCCACTACCCCTAATGCTTTTTTCAATGTGACCTTGGACTGGTTAGTACAAACCATATATCAACGATCTATATAACTACAGACACGTCAGTAAAGAGTAAAACCACCCTCATAACATTCTAGATAAGTAACATAAATCAGTCCAAGTTAGATTATCTACTAATTCCAGCAATAAGAAAATATGTGATAATAATAAAATGAAATATATAAAAGCTTTAGAACTAAGTAACCATAAAGTAATTTTAAAGTATTTAGAAAAAGATAAAAATAAACAAAAACACCTTAGCCTTAACATCATATGATTTAATTCACCTTTTAATCGTAATTTTCAAACTAATATCGGAAGAATTTTCCTAAATTTAATTCATAAACACTTTAATAATTTACCAACGCTAAAAAAGATTTTTAGCAAAAATAATGTTAAGATCAGCTTTCGCTGCGCTAATAGTATCAATAAATCTATATCCTAACATAACAATATCATATTAAACAGAGACCAATGAACACAAGAAAGTTGTTTTTTTGTTTTTTTAAAATAAATGCAACTGCCGAAAAATATGATCTGTGACTTAAAAGACCAATGTATGACTGATAATATTGTACACCAAGCTCGCACACATTCCGGTAACGATGTCAAATTTTATTTTGGTTCTGTTGAAAATTCTTGGGAATTTCGTTTCGACCATCATCGAATGACTTTAGACAATATAAAATACATAGACAGCATTGCTATCTCAAAACATTTCTGGCAATTAAACAATGGTGGTATTATTACGTGGGTTATTGTAGCAACAACCAAACTACATCTGCGTCCTGGGTAAGACAATAAACTACATCCGCATCCTGGGTAAGACGATAAACTACATCCACGTCCTGGGTAAGACGATAAACTACATCCAACAGCAAGGCATCTGATCAGGAGACGTTGAGGAGTGTGGAATTACTTCTTACTTGCTGTTGTTCCCAGTCCACCCTGACCCGGGGTGGTAGCACCTTTTAGGGTCCCACCTATAGGCAAATGGTTAACCCCCAAACTGGGGTCAAAACACTATGAAAGTGAAAAAGTAAGTTTTAATACCAGCAATACGTTTTTGTAAAAAAATTACTTGCGATGAATTTTTGAAGAACAAATTATTACATATTACATTACCGGCAATACATTTTTACATTACCAGCAGTACATTCTTGAAAAAAAAAATATTACCAGCAATACAAATCTTGTCGGCATTAAATAACCTATTGCGACTGATATGCCGTAAACCAAACCAAACCAAACAGACAACAAAACGTGTCTACTTAATTTTCTTGCGAGCCTTCCTACGAAGAATTGCTTGACGCGCTAATACTATTAGAAACTTAATACTGCTATCGTAATTTTAGTTCCCACCGAGTCCTCTCCACTTGTTACCTTGTGCCAAACAAAGCATTTTAATATTCTTGGTAGTTTTTGTTGACCATGTTTGCCGCAGTCTCTGAATATGAAATCCAGTGAAGTCCGTTATTTGTTCAATATCAGAGGTCGGCAGTGAAGATTCAGAGAAAGTAGCGGTTGTTAAGTAATTCTTTAAGTCTTCGATATCAGGTTGGCAGTGCAGACAATTTGGGAAAAAAAATGGCTGCCTTTTTATACACGTCGCATTGAATATTTTGAGCTTTCTGATTGGTTAACCCTTCTATTGGTGAACTATAAAATGAGTCAGCTCATTTTGACTTGCTCACTAGTACATATATACACAAAAAACTGCAACAGTTTTCATCTAAAATTTGCTCTATCCTAATCTTCACACACAAATTGACTGTTTTGCGGGGGAAGTTAAATTCATAACTTCCATTTCATGATATACCTAATGGCCGATACATATAGATTCCTATTAACGTACTTATTCGTCCCGTTAAGAGGGATAATTTCACACAAGATTAAGTTTAAAGTGGAATCACATACTCGTACATATGGGTGGCAAAAAAAAACCAAAAAAACAATTATACTCCCCTCGCCACTTTCCTTTTGGTACACTTCAGGCGTCAAGAAATGTCCCTGACGTTACCACTCAATAGCACAGTGCAGCCTGATAGAATTATGACTCTAGAGATGAAGGGCTACTTAACTTCGGATAAAGAAAAAAAAAACTGAGCGGGTATTCTTTCTTTTTATGTGCTGTGTCCTTTCAGGACGTAGGCGATCTAGACTCTCCACTTCCCGCTATCATTTGTAGTTCTCAATAAGTTTCGTTCCTCTACCCCCCCAAGACTCCGTTCTGTCATCCACTTGCTTAAGCCCGTCATGTATGCCATGTGTTGCTTTCCTTTGTCTCTCTTTCCTTCTGTGAGTATCAGATTCTTCAGGCCCTCCTTCCTCATTATGTGTTCCAGAAACTTCAGGTACCTCTTCCTGATGTTAAGTATAAGCTTCCTATTTGTTTGCATCCTCTTCAA
Organism: Acanthosepion pharaonis; assembly: GCA_903632075.3. Classification (NCBI taxonomy): domain Eukaryota; kingdom Metazoa; phylum Mollusca; class Cephalopoda; order Sepiida; family Sepiidae; genus Acanthosepion; species Acanthosepion pharaonis. The sequence continues at coordinate 1,918,930 of CAHIKZ030004549.1, forward strand.
AACCTCATCGTTGCTCACACGCTCGATCCATAATATCCTCAGCATCCTTCTGTAGAACCACTATCCGTCGTTTCGAGTCACTTATTCATCTTTAAAGAGACCGTCCAACATTCGCTGCCGTAAAGGAGGGCAGATGTCACGTAACTGCTCAGTACTCTTTTCTTTGTTACCAAAGAAATCCTCCTGTCTCGCGATACTCTGCCTAGCTTGTAGAAAGCGTCCTTAGCTATCCCAATACATCTACGGATCTCAGTGTCGCACTTGCCGTCCTCTGTCAAAACACTTCCCAGATAATTAAACTTCCGCACCTGCTTGATTTTAGTGTCTCTGGCCTGTAAATCGCATTTCGGGCTTATCCTTTTACCATGCATTCTGTCTTAAACTTTTGAATAGTTTACGAATCATTACTTCACAATGAGCTGCTTGAGAAATTCAGTATTTTTAAAAAGTACCCTAACTCTTCAGTATATAGCCGATCATGACACTCCACAGTTTATTTTGATAATATATTTTAACTACGTATTGGCATATCCGTTCTTAGGGAAAATAGTAGAATAGATTTCCGTGTTTTTTTTCACGTATTCAGAGTTTTCCTCCTACTAAACTCATTGCCCTATCAAGGCTTAAAACACTGTTATTTTACCAATACCGAGTAGAAGAAATTCATTCATGCCGTTCTCAATGGATTGACCGCTAGATAAACGTAGCTGTTTCGATCTAAAATTGAACTAGACTCACTGAATTCCTTTTCCTCGTCGATAGCCGTTACGTCACATGAACATCTTTATTATCGCAGTAAATTCGAACCTCACAGGGTGCTTCATATTTGAAGCCTTGTGCCGTACTAAGATGAGATCAGTGAATAACTAACATTTTAAACAAGTCTATCAATTCAAATCCTGAGTTCAACAATTGGAAAATCTACCGTAGCGAAATTAAAAATGTTCAGATGTTGAAAAGCAACAATTCACCTGCAAATAATGTCAAAAGTATTTTAACAAATACGAAATAAATTCAATGAATATTTTTCATTGTGATGAATTCAATTGGCTTCTTTTCTTTTTTTTCTATTTTCTCTTCCTGAAAAATAAAAGAAAGCGTGACTTTTATTTCACGTACAACAATTCATTCTGAAAATTGTTTTTCGAAACATTTCACCTGCTTTTGATTGCAAATTACTGACTTCACACCATGAAAAGCAGAAATAAACAATAGTTACGTGCGAAAACGACTTTTTATTTCCTCTTTCTAGTTATGTTGTTGACTTTAAAAGTGTGATGGATATAAAAATACACTGACAGAAAATAAGACTGCAATACTTTGCAAGACGATATTAGTTTTAATCTGGGTACAGTCTATGCATGGACGGGGACTTTTTCTTACTAATTAGCCATTCAATAAAAGACCCAAGATTATTGCATGAACGTAAGAGGCAGGGTTAAGAAGTTTAGATTATTAGAATATCTAGGGACGATAACATCTGACCCTAAACTTGAAAAAGGTTGAGATTATATTGATCAGTGGAGCATTCTTTTGGGAGTCTCTTCCGCAATATATCAGTTCTTCGGTAGAAGTTGTCCAAGTGAAACTTTCTTCTTAATGGAATCCAAAGGGAATATTGATGATATGCGCCTCAGTGTACGCGTAATGGCTGGTCTCAGCTGTGCAGGTCTGAACTAGCTTATCAGAGCATTTGCCATGGATATAGCGATACGGTACAAGTAAGCTTGCGATACTTCGTCTGTGGGAAAGAGGTTGTAGGGTGTAAAATAATTCATCACCGACAAGGCCGCATAGACACCTTTGGACCCTGTCAAGACTGGAAAGTTTATATTGGGCAGCTCCAGCCTAGATATGGCAGCTGTACACCGTTTTTCGGTCTGAACTGGTTCTTGTAAAGACAGAGCATACGTAGGAGGAGTCAGATACTTTCTGGAGTGGTAAAAGGAGACGACCATGTTACCAATATCTTTAGCAATGGATGTGAGTTCGATAGGAGGTGTGAGGCTAACTGGAGTACCAAAGGGAATTACTTGAGAGTACAAAATTTGGTCGACTGGTAGGATCCAGGGCCTGCTTTGGTGATGATGACATGTTACTGACAAATATTGATGACCTATATATATATATATATATATATATATATATATATATATATATATATATATATATATAATATTGGTCAATATATATATATATTAGTGGTATATATATATATATATATATATATATATATATATATATATATATATATATATATATATATATATATATATATATATATATATATATATATATATATATATATATATAAAAAAAGAAATATGTTGTAGTGGTTCCAACGAGAGAAAAGTATGTATATTAAAAAGAAGAGGGTGCTGCAAACGTTTTTGGTTGTAATGTGGATTTATTGAGAAAAAATATTATACTTTGTTTTACATAATTTCACGACACGTGTTTCTGGTCTGGTCTCGCAACCGTCTTCAGGTGAAAGTGGAGATTTTTACATATTATTAAAAATAATTAATTTTTCTTCATGTTCATTGTGGAATATTCTCGATATGAGACATTCTGTTTGTGTGTTGGCAATCCGAATTTTCTTTCTAGAATTGTCAATGAAGAGTTCTGCGTGAAGGGTCATAAAACAATTAAGGTTTGTCCAGCGAGTAGTTATCGGCATTTAATCTTTTAATGTTTTAGTGACCTCTATGTGCTCTTGGATCTGTTTCTATTTTGGCGTGTTCCTGTCAGCATGCGTGTATATATGCGTGCGTATATTTCCTTACTACGAAGAATTCGTAAACTTGTTTGTACTTATACACGCATACACACACATACGCACATACACACTATCCCACCACAAGTAGTCAGTACACACACACATATACACACATATTTCCCAAGCTACATGGAACCAGTACACACACACACACACGCACACATACATACACACACACACACACACACACACACGTTCTTAAGTTGTCAACATCCGCATATACATACATAAATGTATGTATGTGTACATATACATATATATATCTCCTCGTGTCTCCTGTATATGAGTGTGCGTCCATGTATGTGAGCGATCATTGTATTTGGTCACCCCTGTGTGCATGTTTTTTTTTTTTTTTTTTTTTTGGGGGGGTTTACGATCTATTCAGTTCGGGTTTGAATTTGTCTATAAAGTTTTTTTTTCCTGTATTTGTAGATACGAGTAATTGTCTGTTTGATATATCGGCATGATATTAAACTTACCCTGGTTACATTTGAAAATGTGTTGTGATACAAAAGTTTTCTGTTGTCTGTCAATTTTATATTGCTTTTGTGTAGGGAGACCCTGTTGTTCAGTTGTTGGCTGATGCCTATATATGACTTCTTACATTTTGTGCATTTAAGTGCATAAACTACATTTTTGGAGTTGCAGTTTAAGTTTTTGTTTATTGTGAATGTTTTTTTTGGGTTTTCAAAAGTGTAGGAGTTTCCTTCTATAATGATGTCACAAACTCCACATCTTTTTTTGTTGCATTTTGTGACTCCCTGTATTTTGTGTTGACTAAATATATATATA
>CAHIKZ030004549.1:1930000-2035000 GCA_903632075.3 Acanthosepion pharaonis
TAATCACCATTAGACTCATTTAACTCTTTCCGAATCCTCTGCACTGTCCCCAGATTGACACCCAAACACTCTGAAATGTTCATATTGGAGCTTCCGGTGCGAGTGCCAGGCAGTACGTTTCCAAATTTCTTGCGAAGTGAATTGCGTCATGGCGCTCATTCTCTCACAGACGGTGCCCATCTGATCCTACTAAATTGTGCGGTCGACAAAATAATAACCCCCCCAAAAAAAACAACGCGCATGCGCGAAATTAAAAATATAAAATGGCGACAATATACCCATCTGACCCCTGTATATGTGTGTGTTACACACATATATTATTTTCATATAGAGGAAATTAAATAAAAAAAAAAGTGGAAAAACTATGTAAACACGTTCAACAAAATAAATCCGATATATAGGTTTGATATATCTATTGGGAAGAGTGTTCAGTATCAGAGATGGAGAGTTTATTGATCTCTATATCTCCATTATTGATTTGAAGATCGCACTGAGCCGTGAAAATATTAGTCATCCTTTTCAGTGTTTATTCCTATATCCATATATATATATATATATATATATATATATATATATATATATAATATGTATGCATGTGTGTGTGTCTGTGTGTTTAATGTGTAGATATAAAATACACCCGTGAATATTGCATCATTCTTTTTTTTCTATTTAGCAACAGAATTTACAACATTATTGTAGTATCAATGTAAGTATTAAATAACATATATATATATAAATATAAGCACTGAAGTGAACGAACGTTTGAGACACTTTTTTTAGAACTCTTACAAATTTATGTGTATTTATGCTATGTTCATGGCTCTACACCGCTCACTTTGCTAAATTCAGCAGTACATTTTTTTTATAATATCAACAAAGCAATGAAGCCAGTGTTGAGTTCTGTATCGTCTCACGATCCCCACACTACTAAATAAAACGGTATCAACGAAAAGGGTCATTAACTTTTGGTATTCGTTTGATTAAGAGTAGCAGCTTATATTCTAAGAGGCAGTAGGTGGACTGACATCACAGGAATGCATGTTACTCCGCGGGTGGTATTAGCCGGTCGTAAACCCAGGTGTGGGAGGCATATTGTCGCTTCAGAATTCTTGAGACCCGCTGTTGAATTTCGGCCGTTTTCGACTTATATTCAAAACAGAGAGAAGCACTCCATCATTGTCAGAATGCCCCGCCCATGAGTCACTCCGGTCAATCGCTGACCATTTTGGCTCTGGCCTTCGCATTCTGTAGCACCACTAAGACGCAAGAGGGTTACCGGAGAAAAAACAAAAACAAAAAAACATTATTAAAAATAGAAGAATAAAAAAAATAGGAATTAAGAAAACAAAATATAATCAGTGAAATAGTATTTACATTTTTGAAGATCAAAGTCAACTGGAAATAAAGAGACCAGAAGAGAGTTTCACAAGCGAGAAATGCAAGAGAAGAAACTAACTGTATAGAACTTGCGGTTGTATCTAGTCATTTCAATAGTAAAATGATGAGACCTAACTGCGAATCCACTCCTGTGCTTAAAGTCGATGTACCAAAGACTTAGGGCAATATCACGCTAAAACACCGGTTCAGTTAAGATCACCAAAATTAAGCAACGTGGTTCGTGGTCAGTACCTAGATGGGGGAACGCTTGGGAATACTAGATGTTGTAAGCTTGTATGTTTGGGTGGTGTAATAGATAACGTAATTTGAAATTGAAGAGATGAGTTCCAATTCCAGTTGGGTTCGTTATATTCACTTAAGCGAATTGGGAAAGGCATGAATCCACTTTTTTCTCCATCGGCTATGGGTTAATTGGTAGGCCCCGTATCAGTAAATCATTATTATCTCCAAGAAATTCTTAAAATCTAAACATTTTCTGATCTTAAATGACCTGCAAAAGATTCAGTTGGAAAGTAACTGAAGACCAGATGCCAGGTCAGGACCGATAATGTTGGAGATTCTTTGGATTTTATCAGAAATCTTTTTTTTTTTTTTTTTTTAACAAGAATCCTCCTTTATGATCTCTATTTGTGCCTCTTTTGCTCGTTTCTCCATTCATTTGTTCCAAATTGTCAAGTAGGTTACCGGAAAATTATCATGTCTTCGGATACGCCATCACGGTGTTAAATTCTCCAAGCATTTCTTCTTATTTATAAGTACCAAAAATCTCAACCTTTTCTGATTGTTACCACGCCTCGCCGTAGTTCTTATTTTTAAAAACTACTTATTTTTCATATAGATATTCCCAATTTCCCCCGTATCATGTCTCGCCCGTTTCATATCCTTTCTTCATCGGTGAAGAAATTATCTACCATTCACTGACCAATAGAATATAATCGTTAGATCACAGGTAAATAACCAAGCTGGTTTATGGAATATTAATAAAAACTCTTGGAAATCATATTTCCCTAAGACTGATATACAGGCGTACTACTTATCAGGCCTATTTCTACGAATGTCTATTTCTCGGATTTTTCTCGTTCCGTAACACAAATTCACACTACCTAGCCGCTGCGTAGTATCAAGGGTACTCTGTGGCTCTGGGGAGAAAAAAAATCAGTGCGACGGGGAAAACCTTTACCGTCTTTACGAATGTCGAAGTGGACGGCAAAACAGCTATCATCGCGGAAAATGGAATCGGCGAACCGAGTCTATTGCGTTCATTGCCCTAATACCCCTGGGGAAAGGGCCCCTCATCTACCTTAAGTTATTTTTCAGTGCCCCTACGTCGTTAGCGAATATGACACAAGGTCAAAGTTTAAAGTGGGTTTAAAGGCAATACTGTGAGACCCTCTCCCACCTCGACACTTCCCCTTTTGGAGACGCATCAGGCACCGGGCCATAAACCCAGCCCCCTCCCGAAGGAGATTTACTGGCTGTGAGGAAGGCCTCCTAGGGATTGGGTTTAATATTTTTTTTAAGTTATGGGTTAAATAACCGGGAAGAAGGAGAATTTTTATCTTTTATATCAACTAACTTAAGGAAAATTGAGATCGAAACAAACTAGGCAGACTGACGACGATTCCCGAATGACGACTGTTAGCCTCCAGCTATTTATGATGGATAGGCCTCCATAACGAGAAGCGCTTATGGCTCGACTGAAAATGGTAATGGCGCTCTGGGTTGTATGACTATGAGAGAAGTAACATTCAATCTGACCTTGCGTTGTATTTGTTTCCCGTGGGTAAGAAAAAAAAAGAAAAAGAAAAGTAGACAGCCAAAAGGAAGAATCCATCTTTAAGACGCATTCATTAAGAGAGATATTCAATCATTTCCATAACTGAATGATTGCATTTACTCTAACTTGTTTAGTTCTCACATTCAAATATGAATTCGTAAAACACCCGTACACTGTATCATCGCCATTTTTAACCAGAATGAATACTGAGAGATCACAGTATTAAATATATGCGTATTATGTATTGGAAAACGAGTTATTTTATTATGTCAAGTAAGAATGGATAATAAGATTTCCAGTATTAAATATATGCGTATTATATATTGGGAAATGAGCTATTTTTTTGACATAAGAATAAATATTGACAGATTCCAGTACTAAACATATGCGTATTATATATTGAGAAATGAGCTATTTTTTTTTTCAAGAGAAGAATAGATATTGAGAGATTCCGGTATTAAATATATGCGTATTATATATTGGGAAATGAGCTATTTCATTTTGCCAGGAGAAGAATAAATATTGAGAGATTCCAGTATTAAATATATGCGTATTATATTAATGTCTGTATATATATATATATATATATATATATATATATATATAAGGCACAAGATGTTTATGCTTCCATCACTTGTATTATTAAATATCCCACATTGTGAAGATCTGCCAAGAATAGTGAAGCGTTGTAAGAACCTGGACGTAAATTTACTGTGGATAATCTAACGATTAAAGCACTTTGTAAACATTTTCTCGGCGTCAGAAACTCACCACTGCCCGAGGGCATCGCCACAGGGCATCGTCAGCAGTGATTGTGACAACAGACTTTCAGTCTCCCCACTGTTCCAGACTCTGCACCTCCAGCTTGGGGTTGCGGAACCACCTCAAAGTTCACAGATGAGAGGCAGATACGACACGTCATCTTCGGATTCGAAGGACTAGCGACACACGCACAAACATTTTCGTCTAAGTAAATTGTTTTCTCTTTTAATTCGAGTAACATTTTTCGCCCGGTCAACATCCTACCGCCCGGTCAACACTACTCCCCCTTCTCTTGGACATGAGTAGAGGCTTACGCCTTGTTTCTTGTTTAGGAAGGGGTTTCCGGTACTCTCTCTCTCTCTCTCTCTCTCTCTCTCTCTCTCTCTCCCACTGGCCTCTGTATCTCCAGTTGCCTTGATCTATCCACTACTCTTCTCCTCATCCTTTCTTCTATCACTCCTATCTGATCTTGCTCCAAATTTTCTGTAACCCCTTGCGTCCTAGTGGCTTTCCGCCTTGCTTGGGGTGAAACGCTTAAAAAAAAAAAAAATCAAAATTTTCGTCACTCTCGTTACGGTGAGCAACCAATGTGTTTAGTGCTTTGTTTTGTAAAAGATTCCTTTTGTGTTCATACAATCCTTAATTAAAATTCCTTGCGTTCCTATCGATGTACTCCGTGTAGCAATTGTTACAGGTGATAGAGTAAATTCTTCCTTGTTTCGGGCCAGTGTTGCGTTGAGAGATCAACACGAGCGTCTCCTGAAATGCCCACAACAAACATGGCAAACTTGAAATATGGGTCCACGTAAAGAAAATAAAGAAACGACAAAAACGAGATAAATATATATATATATATATATATATATATATATATATATATATATATATATATATATATGAGGATGAAACAGAGCTTGATACTTTAATTCAATTTAATTTTAATAATTGAAGTTTTTGGCTCCTATTTTTGAAACATGAGAACTCTTATGTAGCGAAGGAATCATATTTTTTAAAAATAATTATAATTTAGACTTTACTTTTGTATTGAACACTGTTTTTAAAAATAAAAACAAAAAGACTAAAGAACTTCGGATTATTTACCTAACAGGTTCTTTCCTATTTTTCTATATATTTGAACACACACACACACACACACACATATATATATATATATACAAACAAATGATAATGTATTAACAACAAAAGATTACAGTTGACAAAATCAATAATGTGTGTAACAAACGAATGTGAAAACTGTTTTGATCCAAAGTATGTGTAATGAGTGAATGTGCGTACGTACGTGTGTGTTTTTGTATGTATTGTTCCTGCGTTTCCCAAAAGAGAACGCGTTCTTCCGCGAGGGAGTCACATGCTGACGGATAAGATAAGAAGAGTGCGATATATAGTTTTAGCTTGTTGCTTTGTTTTGTATTAATTAATTGTTGTAACCTAGGGAAGGTTACTGAATAGAATAATCACACGAAGGTTGGTAATGAACGATAATACTTAGGACAAGAACAACACATATAAGATTTGCCAGCGGCGCGTATAAGTATTAGTCAACTGATAGAAGTGAGACACGTGAATTCCGCAATGAATCTCCAACTGCAGGATATCTACCAACCGCCCCACGCGGTCAGATATGGCACAAGGCCGAATTTAATGTGGGGTATCCGAGACCGTGGGCTCGGCGAAAACTTCCCCGTAGACCACGTATAAAAAGGGGTCGCGTATTCAGTTTCGAGACGAGACTCTGCCCTTCGACATAGCCTCGTTGGGGATCCTCTGCCCGGAGGCAAAGAGTTTGATTCAGCACAGTTGAAGATGAATCTCCAACTGCAAGATATCTACCAACCGCTCCACACGGTCAGATGTGACATGAGGCCGAACTTAATGTGAGGTTATCGGAGCCCGTAGGGTTGGCCAAAAATTCCCCGTATACCCCGTATAAAAAGGGATCGGGTAGCCGTTTCCCGAGACGAGACTCTGCCCTTCGACATAACCTCGTCTTGGGATCCTCTCTGCCCGGAGACAGAGAGTTTGACCAGCACAGCTGAAGATGAATCTCCAACTGCTGACCAACATACAGTATTTACTACTGTATTTATCTAAATGGGGACATATTCATTATCATCCGTAGGTATGCTACAATATTAAGTGTGGGGACCTACCTACAAATGGACTCTTCCACACCTATATAATATGGCTACCAACTCTGAGTAAAGGGAGTCACCAAGTGAGGGTCACCGAGTAGTAGCCATAGAGTGAGTGAATGAGTGAGTTAGGACACCAGTGAGAGAAAGTACTCTCCAGTCCACATTTACCTTTGTACTAAGTTTCCGAGAATATACTATTTAACCTTATATCCGAGTCCGTGTTATCTTTCTATGATTCTACACCATAACATTGTCTTTTATTGTTTTGAACGTAGTTGTGACAAATTTTATGCTAAGGTGAGGTATTTTTTTCTATTATAGTTGTGATAGAGTTAGTCGGTAGAATACAGGACAATAAATGAGAGATGTGGCGCGAAAAATAACAACTACTAACAATTTTTTGAGCTTATATATGTATTTGTGTGTGTATGTGTGTTTCTGTGTATGTGTGTTTCTGTGTGTATGTGTCTTCGGTTACAATGCTCAATTGTGAAGACTAAACTAAGATTTCTACTTTGTTTCTCTTGTTGAATCTGTAAACAGGACATTTGTAATGGGTTCTGCCCTTCCCCGATGAAAGGAAAAACAACTTATGTTTCCTGCTTTTCAAAAGATTTGTTGTCAAATCGGACCTCTGGCGTTTTTCACTTCCGGAATCATGCATCCGTCAACAATACTCACTACAGCTTCTCTATTTACGTTCACGATGGCTCCATTATAAAGTGAGAAAATCCTCCATTATCTTTAGTTTCTGCCCCAATCTAATGACTTTCATCTTCTTTTCACTACATGTAGATGCACTTAACGTTTGACAGACATATTAAACCATATCCTGCCGGTGTTTATTCAAACTAAGCGAATTCTTTCTTTCATATAACTAAGCAATAATTATATCATAATAATTCTTCTTAATTTTTTAAATCCTGCTTATTCCTTAGTTAGTTAGCACATACGTTACGCCTTGCCAATACCTCTTAAATAATGGCCTATTTCGTTTTGGTAGCGATGAAAGACGGAAAAGGGGGTGCAGAATTAATTTCAACTCGGAACTAATTTCAACTCGTAATTAATTAATGAAAGTTGCAGGAAAGATGAATTCTGAATTATCTTATCTACGAAGGATTTTTAATGCTAGATTAAAAAATTAACACTAATTCATTCGATTTTGTTTAGGAATTCTTTGAAATTGATAACTTTGATTTTAAATCGAGTTGAAATTAATTCCGAGTTGAAATTAGTTCCAAGTTGAAATTAGTTCCAAGTTGAAATTATTTCCGAGTTGAAATTAGTTCAGAGTTGAAATTAGTTCTGTCACTCCTGAAAAGACATATCAGAGACGCTGTTTGGTTTCAGTGAAAGCAAAAAGAGGAATATAGAAGAGAGGAAATGACATTTGTGTGTCTCAATGTCTACTTCATTGAAATGGAAGACTATGTCAATGTTTAATCTTTTCATTTGTACCCACTCACATTTTTATATAATGAACTGCATTTATACTTATTAGTGTTTTTGTAATATTTGGTTAAATCTACTGAGCTCTAATATTTAAGGATGCAATAGGGAATTTCGACGGGTATTTTATAGCTGTGGAATTCGCAAGAGGCTTATTCAGTTACCAGCTCAAGAATTATGATTCATCTGATAATTCAAATAAGACAACCGTAAAATTTTCCCGGTGATTTCATGTATAACTTTGGAAAATGAAAGATTCATTGAAATATGCTGGAAAATTTCAAATTTTCCATTTGAAATCAAGAAAATGTAAAATTTTAGTAGAATGGCTACACTATTTGGAATGAAAGATGGCATCAGTTTAAACTGAGACCAAGTCGATATGGACTAGTGAGCCTTAAAACAGTAAAAAAAAGCAGACGCACTGTATGATGCGAAGTTAAATACTAATTGACGCTAAAGCTCGCGATTGCCAATGTGACTTGTGACTGAGTGGTTACAGCTACCTTACCTTGACATCTGTAGAATTATCTTAAAACTTCGCAATGCATCGACTGTTCATGAACAAGCAAATGACGACTGAATTTTTTTTTTATATCTCTGATGAGGTATTATGATTACTTACATTATTTACATTAATCGGACTGTTATCCTTATATTCAATACCAGGTCATTGGAAATTCGAACCGAACCCTTTATTTCGTTCACCAGAGTAGATTGTTCTTGTTCCACGTGCCATGCCTCTTCCGGATGTCTCAGTTATTTTCCTTTAACTCAACTCTCCAAGTTTTTGGTTCACCAGTCCTGTAGCCTGGTATTCAACTAACAGTTCTTTGGGTCTAGTCACTGGATCTAACCAACGTCTTCCAATCCCCTGAAGAAGGCCGGAACGTACAACAGACGAAATGTTGTGAATATGGCAATGGAGATTAGGATAACAGTCCGAATAATGTAAATAATGTGACCATGTTATCTGGCATCTCGGCTCCAGTGACTTTCTAACGGATATGATGTGGCTTCCCTCTGTCTTTTCTACAAATATTTTCATAGTAACTGCTCTGACGAGCTATTTTCACTCGTTCACCAACTACTTGAATTTAAGCGGGCTACTTGGTTGGCTGCTCGGTCCCACTCTTTTAATGTCGAAATAGTTAAATGTAACCGCCTCTTCTACTCCGACAGCTTCTTCTCCCGCGCTTCCTGTCAGTGGAACTCCCTTCCTCTTACTTGCTTCCCTGATAACTATAATCTTCAAAAATCTTAATGTAATGCCAATCGACATCTTCTGACGCCTTGATCTTGATCCCCGTCCTTCTCTTTATCCTTTCCTCAAATAACGTCTTTTTACATTTACTTTCACACTCTGAAAGCCCTTGCGTGCTAGTGACACTCCCGCCTTGCTTGGGGTGAAATGATTAAAAATATATATATATATATATCTTTATTTCAGCAAATCGTAAATCATTCCATCTTAAAACTTTTGGTCTTTCAATGTATTGGCACTGTGGTAAACAATATCTTCGAGTAGACCATTACAGCCATAACATCACTAGGTGTCTGTCGTAGGCGGCCGTGTACATATTAATCTTAGTAAATACTGGCGTCAATGCAAATATTCAACTGAAGAAGGTCGGTGAATGAACCGGCTGAAAAGATAAGGCTAGACTCGTGACATGAAATACACAGGATAAAAACAAAACATGAGAAAGTGAAGAATCGAATCTCCTGCCTTGAAATAATTGTCTGCGAGGCAAACCTTTTCTAACCATTACATTTCGACGAGGCGTACCTGTTTTTGTTGTTATATTCTGTCTATAACAGGTGAGAAGCGGGCGGAATTCAATAACATAGACAGAGAATCCCCGTTAGAATATAATGGTTAACGAGCTAATTCAGACTTAAAGGGTAAATGTCTCTTGATCAGTTTCAGTGCTTATCCCAAGATGGCAATTGATGTCAGATCGTCTTTGCACGATGTTGTGCGCGACAGGGCAGACGTTGAACAATAGCTCCACCCTACCGGATTATATGGCGTTCAGTGACTGTCACTGGAGTCTGCACCTGGATTCACTTGAATGCTCTCTTTCACATACCTGGTCGAGAGAAGTGTATATTTAACGTCATTTCAGCACGAATGCACGTTGCCTGCCTGGAATTGATAAAAAAACAAACAAACAACCCCACCAAAAAAAACGCCTTTTCTTTTGCAAGGTTTCTTTTTTATTTTCTTTGTTGCGGCAATAGAGATTTAAGACGCTCAATGGGAAATTTCATTGGGGCGAAATCTGCCTCATTCTATTGCTATATAACTACCTATATCATTATCTATCTATCTATCTATCTATCTATCTATCTATCTATCTATCTATCTATCTCAATTTCTTCGTTACCTATCTATCACTGATAATAATCTTTGTGCATGTTATCGAAGCCAGAGAGATCCTTGTATTCACATGACATAAATTTGCTTCATACACACACACACACACACACACACACACACACATATATATATATATTACAGCAAAAAAAATATATAATATATATATATATATATATATATATATATATATATATATATATATATATATATATATATATATATATATATATATATATATATATATATATATGTGACAATAGGAAAACTGTAGTAGTTGTCGACGCGTTTCGTCCAATGTGGACTTTTCGGCAGCTACTACAGTTTTCCTATGGTCATTTATATTTAGCTGCGTTCGGGCGACTTGAGGCGGTGTAATGGTTAGCAAGCTTGTCTTGCTAGAACAATTAAGACTGAATAGTAAGTTCGATCCCCACTGGCTGCCCCCGACTTTTGGAATTGTGCCACATCTGTGTTACGATTGGAAAATCACTATATTTATAAATATTGTCTTTTCTACAAGTTAACTCTGAGAAATTTTCATATATATATATATAATACCAAATGATAATTGGTAAGGATAGTTCCAAGGAGAGTATTAATCCAAAATGACCTCAGTGTAAGTAACAGCAATATAACAATAATAGTTAAAAAAAATAATCCTTAAAAATACCTCTCGGTTATAATTTACTAGCAGCATGAGCCGCCGTTGTCCGTGCTTGATTAAAAAATCGTCCGACTCATACAGCAATCGCTATCACTTGACTTAAAATATTTTTGCCCTTCCTTGCCTTTAAAGGAGTGTCCTTTGCCGTGCTGATGTTGCTACATGCCTTACTTCTTCTCACGCTGCAAAATTTTTCTAAGCTCCATACTAAACATTAAATCTGCACGGCCGCAATTTTCGACGGAATTGCATCAAAATTTACATGCACATGCACCAAGTTAGCGGCAAGGCCAAGACCGACCTTGCATTTCTCAACTTCCATCGATAGTGGAAATACTTGATTTTTTTATGCTTCTACGGCAGTTACCATGTAGTTTGAGGCCATTTTCTCAATGGCCAGAGTAAGAGCCTATAGCTGGCTGCCATGAATAGGCAGGAAGATTCTATTGGCCAGCGTGAAAGCCAACAGCTGACTAACACGAATGTTAACTAGCATGCTAGCATGCCAAAAAAATCGATAGCTGCATTCGTCACAAGCGGGAAAAATTTAAATCTGCATGGCACTTTACTCCAATTGGCTCATTCGCTTGCTTAAACTCAACGTTGATTCTGATTCCGCAAACTGGGTTAGGTGTGAAAAAGTATTTGTTGTTAACATTCTTTTTTCATTCGGTTTTTCCAGTTATGAGTCCTTTTTTAAAGCTGATCGTTTTGTGTTCATTTTGTTTAGTTCTTTTTTCGTAACAGATTTAATGTTTAGAATAGAGCTTAGAAAAAATTCGCAGTGTGAGATAGGCAAAAAGTAAGGCATGTAGCAACATCAGAACGGCAAAGGGCACTCCTTTAAAGGCAAGGAAGAGCAAAAATATTTTAAGTCAAGTGATAACGATTGCTGTATGAGTCGTACGATTTTTGAATCAAGCACGGGCAACGCTGCTTGTATGCTTATAAATATAGTGCAAAAAACCAGGCTATCACATTTTCTAGTATCATTATTCCACAATGAAAATCGTTTTCTTAGCTTCTGCTAACTTTCTGCTGAATTTTGTTTAGCTTCTTAAAATAATTTTCCCGGGAGGATTTGCTTAGATTAATTCTTGAAGGAATCTTTCTTAATCTTTATCAGAACCAAACATGAAATATGGCATGGATCTGAATTTTTCAACATTTGAAAGATCAACTTGTACAGCAAAAACAACGGTCGAATTCGTTTCTGGGAACAAAACGCTGTTGCAATATGTTATTCAAAGACACCAGTTGCTCATAGAAACCTTGCGCAGCAATAGTTAGTTGAAGATCTAACAATTCTTAATAAAGAATTCAATTTCTCGATTTAGTAATATTCCCTATTTGTTATTCATTCTAGAGAAGAAAATTCGACTTCGTTTCTCTCTATAAATCAGATTAAGTGATATGATTTCTTAACATGGATTAAAAGCAAAATTAAACAATGAAAGTGGGTCCACTGGAAAGAAGAGGAGAGAAAAAAAATTAAAATTTCAAATTAATTATATCAAAAAGCACATGGCTTACATTTACAACTGGCGAATTTTATGATTTATATTTTGGTCAAAAGTTCAGGCTTTAAAAAAAGCCTGTGTTTAAAATGCATTAATTCGTTGATTTCAACAATGGAAGAAGAAATTTTAAATTATATGACAGAACGAAGACAAAGATTGATAGTAAAAGGCACTAAAAGACAGGAAGCTGTGGAGACCCATAATTGCTCACATCCTGAAAGAGATGCTAAATAGAAAAAAATGTTGGTTTGACGAGTCCGGAAATAAAGATAGAAATTGTGAATAAATAAATTTTCTTTGATACTTGACTTTTTTTCCTCTCATTGTCTATTTTGTGTCACAAAAATCCATAATGGCCACTAGATGCCACCCCCATCTCAATGGACACAAGAATTTCAATGAGGAGAACAAGAATAACAACACATCATATATGCATCTCATCAGAACGAGTTTATTTGATCATCACTGGGGAAAATTAGCCTTATTATGCCAACAATTGCATCAAGAGAGCATGTCTTGTATTTCTCTTCTCTAGATTATACTGAGATATTAATATCCTACAACATCTTACTCTCCTTAACATATCATGACTCTGACCTTGTTTCTCAACACTTCCTATTAAGTCATTATGTAAGTACTGTTGATATATATATATATATAGTATAGTATAGTTGATTAATTTTATTCGAGGATACTCGTCTACTAGGAAGGCTAACCAATCCCTATTGAAGACGCTTGCTCAGGCGCATTTGTGTTTATTCAACACTCACAGAACCCACCTGTGCTTTACACTGCAACTATGCTAGCAGACCTTAGTTATAGTTTCTGGGGAAGAGCGTGTTATCTAGTGTGATCAACAATTTGAAAAAGGCCAGCACACTCAAACCCTCGGCCACGATGACTTGTGACTGTGTGCTACCCAAAGGTTCCGTCTACCCAGTTTGACTCACAAGCCTTGGCTCAATACATGGTATGGTTTTCAGGCACTTTCCAAGGGTACCGCACGCTGGTCCGATAATATCAGGAAGCCTCCTTCCTGACAAATCGACCCTGCTGAGATTCGAACCCGAGTTTCATGGTCTGAATGCGAACGCTCTAACCACTCGGCCACGTATGTATATATAGCACATTCTCAACAACAACACACCACCACCACCACCACCAACAACAACAACAACAACAACAAAAAAAAAATATAAAAAAAAAAAAAATCTTTCGGTTGACAAACAATTATTTCGTCTACAAGTTTTTGATTTTATAAGGAAAAGATATGCCTGACGATGAATAAAGGATTATTCGAAAGTACTTGCATTTAAAAAAAATATAAACTGGAAACAACAGACAACAGTTTTATAGATGAGGATCACATCACTCTATGGATTAACAGTATTTTAATGCATACATTATACACTACTAGCGATGGATGTCGCCAATAATAGCATTAATATTACTGATTGATCCTATGTGTGATTATTTTTTTTATATATATATATATATATATATATATATATATATATATATATATATGGTTTGGTTTTTTGTCTTACGGCATATCAACTTCAATGGGTTATTTAATGCCGACAAAATTTATATATATATATATATATATATATATATATATATATATATAGTGCCTGAAAACCATACCATGGATTGACCCAAGGCTTTGAGTTTATATATATATATATATATATATATATATATATATATATATAAATTTTGTCGGCATTTAAATAACCCATTGAGGTTGATATGCCGTAAAACAAAAACCAAACCAAAAATCTTTTTCTTATTATTATTATTTATACTTTCTTTCTCTCATTTAAACTCAGCAGTGTTCTTAGCATATCCTTTTTTCTTCCGTTTCTTTCCTAGCTTTCAAAATCGATCGATTATTTAATCGATCTAATGGTAGAAGAAACGCGCAGAATTATAACATGATATCAAAATTCAAAATACTTCTCAATTATTTTTTTTCTAACTGTAAAAATATTAGAAAATATGAATATTTTTTTCGAAGTGACTTCAATGGAACTACGGTCACGGATGCTTATCTTGCAAAAAACCGAATGAACATTGGACTCTTTTTTTTATGTGTTTCTTTGTAAGCTTGTTTCTCTCATTGAAAGAATTTGGACATTAAACTGCGTTGACAGTTATTAATGAGCATATTTATTACTCTTGCGTTAAAGATTCTATGACCAGCAAATTAAAAAAAAATGTAATACATTTGTGGGAGTAGACAGCATTCTTGTCTATCACCTGCGAGGTTTTGCATTTCTGAATTCTCTGTCTCTCTCTTTCTCACTCTTAAACTTGTCCTTTCTCAGTCATAGAACAGAAGAAAAAATATTCAGTGAAAAAATCTTGTTAAATTTTAAATTTTATTAATTTTTTTTCACTCTAAGTTTTGTTTTTATAGATTCTCTTTCTTTTCTTTTTTTTTTTTTTTTTTTTTTTTTTCTAAATAAAATTTTAAATTCCACAAGCGCAAATTCGACGACGGGGCAAAGAACACGTAAGCCGACTGCTATAAACAAAAACGCAAAAGAACACACAAAAATACTGACAAACACATTTAGGCATTCAATTACTAATGCACACATATATCAACACACGCAAACGCTCTCTCTCTCTCTCTCTTTCTCTCTCTCTCTCTCTCTCACTCACTCATTTACAGACGCACACACACAAACACACATATTCTAACCCAGGACTACCTAAAATTTCTTTTTACTTGCAACATCTATTTAGACGTCTCGGCCCCTGTCATAAACTCAAATAGACACTGGGACATACATACATTATCTATCTATCTATCTATCTATCTATCTATCTATCTATCTATCTATCTATCTTGCCATTTATTCATATCTATCTATCTATCTATCTATCTATCTATCTATCTATCTATCTATCTTGCCATTTATTCATATCTATCTATCTATCTATCTATCTATCTATCTATCTATCTATCTATCTATCTATCTATCTATCTATCAACCTTGCCATTTATTCATATCTATCTATCTATCTTGAAATTTATTCATGTTTATCTATCTATCTATCTATCTTGCAATTTATTCATATCTATCTATCTTGAAATTTATTCATATCTATCTATCTATCTATCTATCTATCTATCTATCTATCTATCTATCTATCTATCTTGCAATTTATTCATATCTATCTATCTATCTATCTGTCTTGCAATTTATTCACATCTATCTATCTATCTATCTATCTATCTTGCAATTTAGTCATATCTATCTATCTATCTATCTATCTATCTATCTATCTATCTATCTATCTATCTATCTGTCTGTCTGTCTTGCAATTTATTCATATCTATCTATCTATCTATCTATCTATCTATCTATCTATCTATCTATCTATCTATCTATCTGTCAGTGTATCATGCACACCCGATGGCAATTATATCCACCCAATACTGAAATGATTTCAAAAGCAAATCTTTCATCAATCGAAATAATGTTCACACTCAATCGTCTTCAATGGTCATATAGACATGAAGTGAAGCTTTCTATGGTGAAACACTGCTTGGAAATCGACGCAGACATAAACAAAAGCAGCGTTCTGTGTCCTCCTTAAAAATACAAAAAAGACAGGCACCTGTAAAAATGGAACACTGGGGGGCGGTTAAAAGTTTCTAATTACATATTTTAAATCAGTGTATTTGATTTTATAAGAGGAACACGCTTTTAAACCGTCAAAAACACCCTTTTTGGCATGTTGACTTAGTTTTCTGACATAATCTAGTAATAACTAAAAAGAAAAAAAAAACGAAACAGTTACTAAAAGAATAATACGAAAAAATTACTTTTCGTTATATATATATATATATATTGTCCTACTCCGAAGTAATTCTGTGGTGGGAAACAAAAACTACCAGAGAGACCATTGAATGTAAAAGACAAAGCCCAAACTAGGTAAAGTCTTTCACCTATCTTGGTAGCAACGTCAACTACAGTGGAACTTTAGCTGATGAAATCATGCATCGGATTGCTAAGGCTACCAGTGCTTTCGGCAAACTTCGCCATCGCTTGTGGAATGAGAGGGGTATTCGACTCGATACGAAAATTCGGGTTTACAGAGCTGTTGTCTTTGCCATCACTTTGTACGGCTAAGAATCGTGGACTCCATACAGGTACCATATACGTCAGCTGGATATTTTCCATAAAAGTTGTCTGCGTGCCATCTGTGGAGTTAACTTTCAAGATAAGATATCTAACCTATAACTGATTTAACAGGTGTAATATTGGAGGAATCGAGACTTTTCTCATACAGTCTCAGTTACGTTGGACTGGTCATGTCTTGAGAATGTCTGATGACAGGATATCCAAGATCCTAATGTACAGCCAGTTAGATCAGGGCTACAGGAATGTAGGACGCCTATGGCTAAGATACAAAGACAAGCTGAAAAGCAACTTGTCAGCTGTCAATATACAACATAACACCCTAGAGCATTTAGCCTTGGAGCGGGTAGAATGGAGATCAACGTGTTTTAGTCGACTCAGCAGTTTTCAATCTGCTTGTCTGAATCATCTTCAAGAAGCGAGAGCAAGATCTAAAGATTATATGCAAAAACTTATTGTATAGACTAAAATGAGGATTGGAAAAAAGTTACCTAATATTTAGTGATATTTATTTATATGGATTTTTACAGAGAAGAATTAAAACTTTGTTACTTACAATTGGATTTTCAGTGTCTTTCCTTTTTTAAACTTTTTTTATTTTAACCGGTTTTATTCAATCTATACCAAGCCTATACTTGGGTATTTTGAAATTCTACATAGATTGCTTGATATTATTAATATCTTATATGGATGATATTTATTTAACGGTTGCATATTATTTACCAAATAATTCTGTATGCGTAGATTATTTACTAGTTTCTTAAAGAGGCCTCTTATTTATCAACTACAAAAATATAATTATGAAGAAAATTCACAAAGCTTATAACTAGTTGGGCATTTGGTTAAATTACCTATCTACTCCCCACCTTTTTTTATTTCTTAAGAAAGTTGACTGTCTGACATGTTTACATTTATTGTAGCCATTTGTAACAGTCTTTGAGTTAATGTCTGGTTGGTGTTAGATGTCAAATCTTTGCTTTGACACATTTGTAAGATAATAATTTCTAATTTTTTTCTTTTTCGTTTGGTTTGAATTTAACGTAGGTAATATTCCATTGGTTAATCAGGGTGAAGCCCTCAAGCTTTTACTTTTTAATTTTCTATTTTTTTTTTTCGTGAAATAAAGATGCATTTTGCTTCTGAAACGAAATTAATCGATCATTCGCCAGTAATCTACAATCGCCTGAGGAGACCGATCGCCATGTGTTGAAACATGACTTCAATTGTGTAGAGATCATTCGCCGTTGCCCTTCGTCTCTTAACTGGTCAGTTAGACTGATTTCAAGCTTTCTGATACCACTCTGGCACAAATATCTCCAGTTATTTCTATCCAAGGCAAATCGCTCGAAGTTAGCATAAGGCACGCTGACAGCTGAGAGGTTACTCTTTACTTTGTCTTTAGACCTGAAACACGGCCATGCAACAGTTCTTTGTCCATTGTCAAGCTGGCTATACATGAAAATCTTAGGTATTCTGTCGTCACTCATTCTTGTAACATGACCAGCCCAGTGAAGTTCTTACTGCAAGAGAAAAGTCTCAATTACACCAATGTTTCATTTTGCAAGAAGATCAGCATTGGACACCCTATCGTTAAAAGTATAGCCACAGATCGCACGAAGCTGATTAATATGGGACGTATATGGGGTTCATGATTCTGATATATATATATATATATATATATATATATATATATATATATATATTTAATCAATTCACTCTAAGTAAGGCAATAACACCAATAACACCACTAAGACTCAAGGGGCTTACAGTAAATGAAAGACAAAGAAAAGACTTTAGAAAGGAACCGGAACCGGAAAAACTACTCCTGTTCAAAAGACCTGGGGCAACTGGTGATAAATGAACCTATCTACTCCCTATAATATATATATATATATATATATATATATATATATATATATATATATATATATATTAAGAAATGGACGTCAAAGGACGAATATTTTCTATGAAAATTTCTCGGACATTCAGGCCGGTAAATGTTATTTAATACTGTTTATTATAAACAGAGCATTTACTTAAATACTTGTATCTATAAAAGAACGTTAAACATAAAAATTTTTTTATATATATATATATATATATATATATATATATATATATATATATATATATATATATATATGCCTCTCTATATATACAAAAGGAGCATAAAGATCAGAACGATGTTAAGAAAAAATCTAAATATGAAATAACTTTTCATTTTAAAGCTTCATAGAACATTTTATCAAGGAAAAATAAGGATATAAAGGTAAATTATATAATTCCAAAATATAAAGCTCAATAAAATTCTTTTGATAAAGTTATAAAAATAATTATATAACATTTGAAAAAAATAGATGATCTAACACCTCAGAACGATTAAATAAATCCATAAAATTTAATAATTATTTTGCATTATTGAAAATTTTTTAGGGTACGAATATAAAATTGGATATTTTACTAAATTACACCGACTCTTTACTGGCTCTTGCATTGTAAACATGGCGAAAAAAATCTGTGACGTCATTGGAACTTAGAAAACTGATAGTCAAGTTATGTAATGAAGATAAAGCCTCGACTGGGGATATTTCAAAAACTGTGTGGAAATCTAAGTGTTATTCATAGTATTTTAAGAAAACTTGAGGAAGCTGGGTCATGTGAAACAAGAAACCACCTGACAGGCCTAAGAAAACTACTGCAAGGAAAGACAGATGAATTGGTAATGAATCAAAAAAGGATTGATTTGCGACAACAGCCACTATCTCTAAAAGAGCTAATGTTAACCTTGTCATTAAAATATCAAGGCACATTATTTCCCGAAGACTTAATGAAATAAATTTGAACAGTTGAGTAGCCTGTACGAAGCTTTACATTTCTAAAAAGGAATCAAATGAGCCGATTGAAATTTGCCATTGAACACGTCATATGGACAGAAGAACAGTGGGATTGTGTTTATTGCAGTCAAAGTTTAGCATGTTCGGTTGTGAAGGGAGAAGGTTCGTTCGACGCAATCCTAAGGAACGATATTCGCCTCAGGGCACTAAAAGCAGCGTTAAATTTGGAGGAGGAAGTGTGATGGTGTTTGGCATGATTTCATCTCTTGGTACGGGACCTCTTGTTAGGCTACACGGTAAAATTAACGCAACTGTATACAAAGAGATATTGAAGAAACATGTTGTACCTCATTTGAGAACTGCAATTAATCAAGCAGCTGTATTTATGCAAGATAACGCACCGTGTCACACAGCGAAGTCTGTTAAGACATTTCTTTCTGAGTAGGATGTTACTGTTATGGAGTGGCCTGTTCAAAGCCCAGACATGAATCATATTGAGAATGTTTGGAAGTTACTAAATGAAAGAGCTATGGAAAAGAATCCAACAAACGTCAAAGAACTATGGAGTAATTTGAACGGAGAATGGGAGAAAGTATCCGTTAATGAATGAAAGACATTAATTCGCTCATGTAGCAAAAGATGTCAAGCTGTTATTGCAAGTAAAGGTCTACACATCAAGTACTATTTAATTATGAACGCTATTTTCATTTCCATATGATGTATCTATTATAATAGTATGATTTTGCTAATCGTTCTAATGTTTTTGATCATCTATTTTTTTTCGAATGTTATATAATTCTTCTTATAACTTTATCAAAATAAGTTTATTGAGTTTTATATTTTGGAATTATATAATTTAACTTTTTATCCTTATTTTTCCTTGATAAAATGTTTTATGAAGCTTTAAAATGAAAAGTTATTTCATATTTAGATTTTTTTCTTAACATCGTTCTAAACTTTATGCTCGCTACTGTAATTATGTATACAGGGTGTCCATAAAGTTCGTGTGCACTTTAAAAATTTATAACTTTATTTGTATTTGCGATAGAAATAATTTGTAAAAAGGATTAGAAAGAAGTAAATCTATTTTTTTTAAGGTTTTATTGAAATTTAATTTAAGTTTCCACATGTCCTCCATCATTAGGAATACAAAGGGTAATACGATTTTGCAGTTCACGGAAAATATTTGCCCACTGATTTACAGTAATGCCTGAAATCAAATTAGTTATTTTAGCTATTTTTAAAACTAGGTACATTAAACTATATATTTTTTACAGATTATTTTTATCGCAAATACAAATAAAGTTATAAATTTTTTAAAGTTCACACGAACTTTATGGACACCCTGTATATATATATATATATATATATATATATATATATTAGATGTCGAGTTTAGACTCTTAAGAAATGTTTCTTCTAAATAATATATAGGTGTCAGGAAAAGCAAATAAATGTAAATTTATTCACAATACAGTATATTTATTTTTAGAAGAATAACGTTCACCCTTCCAACCATTTTAACGCATTCAAAAGGCGAATACGTTTTTGTAATTTCTGAATACTTTCTGCCGTTATATTTGATTGTCAAGACTGATCGCATTTGTAATCATAGCACGAAATTATTTTAGAGAAAGAATCTTAAAAGAAATGATTTAACATGTCTCCACAATAAAAAAGATCTCTGAAGTCGTTGAAGTTCACCTATTTAAAAAAGGGACCGATGGAAATTTAAAAAGGACAATGTAGGTTATTTATAATTGATTTAAATCCTGAATAAAGTCGATTCTATTTGCATGACTTTCATTTATTTGCTATTTTTTTAAAGTTAAATACGGATATTCTTTTCGGACATAAGCGATTATAACGTTCCTCTGATTCGTTTGTTTATTATTTGTGAATTGACACGCCTTTCTGTTAAAGATGGTGTAGTGGTTTCTCGTCGTCTGTCAAACAGCTTTGATTTCAGAGTTTCGATTATCCCTTCAGGACTTTGACGGTCATGGCTCTCCACAGAATCCGTATATCTATGAATTGCCACGCCTTTATGGGAAAGATGGTGTAGTGGTTTCTCGTTGTCTGTCAAACAGCTTTGATTTCAGAGTTTCGAGTATTACTTCAGGACGTAGACGATCATAGCTTTCCACAAACTCCGTTTATTTATGAATTGCCATGACTTCTTGATTAAGTTAGTGGAGTGGTATATTGTTGCCATCTCTACGATTTTGAATTCGGAATTATTCTTGTGGGGTGAATAGCCATGGTGAAATGCAAAATATCGAACAGTACACTCCATGAATCAAAATGAGCAAAGTTTGCAATAAAAAAAAAAAAAAAAGCAACAGGACAAAAATGAAATAATATCAAGCAAGCAATATAAGCAAGATAAATTAACAGGTAAGAAGGTAAAAAGTTCAAAATCTAAGAATTGGCGATTGGACACAACAGCAAGTTCGGGCAAACGAACGTAGCATTCTTACTTCTCGATAAGGTAGATCGGGACTGAGTCATGTCAAACTGTAAAGCGAGCTATTTTATTGGTTTAGAACAAAACAGCATGTATTTGTGTGCTTTTACCTATAAAAGGGGAGGGGCACGT
The DNA here is from genome assembly GCA_903632075.3 of Acanthosepion pharaonis. Classification (NCBI taxonomy): domain Eukaryota; kingdom Metazoa; phylum Mollusca; class Cephalopoda; order Sepiida; family Sepiidae; genus Acanthosepion; species Acanthosepion pharaonis. The sequence continues at coordinate 1,951,703 of CAHIKZ030004549.1, forward strand.
GTTCTGCAGTCATTCCATAAGACATTAATAATACCCCAAAAAGATATAATTTTTACTCCATAGGGTGTTTTGTAGGTCCCTTGTGAATATGTGCTATTATGATACATGTGGGATTGAGAGGTGATAAACAAGTTCTTGTGGTGATTGAATATATTTTATTGAATGAATGGGTCGTAATTGTATTTAATTAGGAATAGGATAGTTACTGAGTATGAGCCTTTCCCCACCTCACCTTCGGCCTTGTGCCAACATTTTGTATTTAAAGCAAAATAAATATACATTCCATAAGAGATTGAAATTAACACTCCTCAACTTGTTACCAACAAAGGCTATTGATCCTATGGCTGGGGAGGGAAGAGACAGTGAAATTTTAACTCAACTTGCCGATTCCACTTTCCGCGTCGGTAACTGCGCATCATGATTTATCTTATTCGAGAGGCTTTTCAGTGTAAACGTGGAACCGAATACACAGTTGAGAAACCATGTTTTTTCTCTGCAAAATTTTGGACATGCACACTCCTGCAGGCGATGCAAAGTTAGCTTCATAAAAGTTGCAGTTGCCTGAGCTCGAACTTCTACAGAAGTTACATGGATTTACTTTGCACTTGTGAACAGGCACGAATCACTTCTTCAACTCTGTCTAATAACTGATAGAGAAAAGGAGATAAGTCGACATTCTGGGCGTCCTGGGTATGACGATAAACTACATCCGCGTTCTGGGTATGACGATAAACTACATCCGCGTCCTGGGTAAGACGATAAACTACATCCGCGTCCTGGGTATGACGATAAACTACGTCCAACAGCAAGGCCTCTGATCAGAAGGCTTTGAGGAGTGTGGAACCTCCTTTTAATTGCTGATGTTCCCAGGTTCAGCCTGACCCAGGGTGGTAGCACCTGTTAGGGTCCCAGCTATGGGTAAATAGTTAACCCTGAAACTGAGGTAAAAAGCATTATAAAAGTGTAAAAATAGGTTTTAATACAGGAAATATTTTGTAAAAGATTATTACCAGAAATAAATGTTTGAAGAAAAAATATATTACCAGCAATACGCTTTTGAAAAATAATATTACCAGCTATACATTTTTGAGGAGAAAAATATTAACAGAAATAGATTTTTGACAAAACAAAAATATTACCAGAAAAAAATATGTTGTCGGCATTAAATGACCCATTGAGGTTGATATGCCGTAAAACAATACAAACCAAACCAATCGACATTCTTGATAAATTCTCCCTTATAGATACCATTCCTTCAATTTAATAGGCAGAAAGAGAAATCTTATTGATTCAGGTATGACTCAATGAGTTTGTGAAAAATGTGGCTTTGTTAACTTATCACTTGCTAGGTTTAAAAATCTCATTAAGGACATCAGATTAAATATAAATATTACCGTCGAAAAGATGAGTTGATTTGTATAGAATGCAAGAATCAGTCTGGTAACATCGGGCATGGAAAGGTATAATATATCAGTCATGAAAACAGGAGACAGACAAATACTTTCAGACGAACGGAGTAAAAGTCAGCTGGTTTCTGGTGGAAAATGATCTTATAAACCCAGGTTTCAACAAAACGAAAGAGTTGTGATATTTTAGAATGAGGTTATAGATGACCATGTTGATGGTAATATTAGCCGTTTCCTTGTAAGGAAACATTTAGCTTTCATTGACCGAGCAGCCAGTATTAATGTCGGTTGAAATTTATGAAATATTTCTTTTAAAACAATTTTTCAGGAAAATAGGTTCCTCAAGTCCAGTACGTACCTGCTACCGCTCTTTCCAGTATTAACGGGCAGTCTCTTTCTAAATCTTTTCTTCGAAGTAATATGGAACATCAACTTCTTGATTATTATTCGCTTTTCGGGTTACATGTGATAACCATTTTAGTTGTGGCCGTTGCTGAAAGTCCTCGAGCAGTGGCGATTATAGAACTCTGAAAGTGAGTGGGGCACTTGGGGCCGAGGTTATTCTGCGGAGGAGGGGGCAAATCCAAGCAGAGACTTTATTTTCATACTACACCACTATCGTATACACAACTTAGGAATGAGTTTAAGTATGGTACCTCACTAAATTAAACAGAATAACTTTTCATTCATAGTAGTGTGGTTCTAATCTATTCTTGTCCTCTTTCCCACTCTCAATCTGTTGGACCACAAGAGAGGTTAACTTCAAAACAAAATCAAAGGGTTAATACAAACGTCAATACTAGCAGAACAGTATAATTTGTCTGCTCTGATTTTTTCTCTACAAAACTTAGAAAACTGTGGGGGGAGGCCAATTGAGGGGCCAGCCAAAATTCGGTGGAGGGAATTGGCCCCCTTCTTCCCCCCGCTTCGTAGAATCGCTACTGTCCTTGAGTGATGTTGTTTCTGTTATTTGGTTTCAGTTCTTTGTGATTCTGTAGCGTCAGTCCACGAGGCTCAAGGGAGGATAGTCCTAGCAGAGGCCCTAACACCTAACTCACTGAAAATCATTATTAACCCTTGATCTTAAAAAGCGATTGTATACAGCTGATAGTTTAGATATTTCTGAACGGGTTTGACTCCATGCACATGGCATCCATAGGAAAGTCTTGATCTGACTCGAGTTTCCAGGTTGATGTTTTCGTTTTGTAGCCATTTGCGGTGCCGGGCGAAACTACCTTATTCGCAGTCTCTTATGCTAAATTATTTTAACTGATCCATACATCGAGATATTTGAATTGTTTTACTAAATCCACATCCTACATTTTTATGATGTATTCAACTTACATGTCATCACTGTTTTCATTCCAATTCCAGATCATAGTGTCTTTTATGGAAAGGTTTACTTGAGTGCTATTTCTTGGAACACTTGGTAGTTTTAAACTCAGATATTTATTGAATTTTTGAAGGCACATGTAGAATCATAGTTCAAGAAGCCAAACGTCTTCAGAAAGAAAAATTTTATGTACAACAGAACTTTATCATATTAGGCCAAGAAACGAAACAAATATTTGAATAAAATGGGTTTAATAGATATTTGAATACATTGTCCCATTTGATCACCCGACCGATTGAAAATTTGTAGAGCATTCAGAAGAGCAGGTTTTACATTGGTGGGCGAAAGTTTACAAGTACAGATTAAGTTTGGGAAGCTATACTGTATACTCTGTTTCCTATGAATAATTACAACATCTAACATAACTGATAAACGACTTCTAAAATCAGTTTCAGAACATGGAGCACAGAGTGCTCATTAAGAATGTCTCTGTGACTTTGTTGTCATTAGAGTAACACACGGTATTTTTTTTTTCAAAATATTTCTCTTTGTAAAATTTTAGACATTCTGGAATTCTAATTTTACTTCTAATTAAATCAATTCATTCATATGTCAGTATAATGGATTTTATTTTCGTTCATTTTCACTTTTAACATAAAAACACGTCAAATTCACAATCCACCCACGAATCGTATAGAAAGACTTTCAGCAGAAGATGTGTGAAACAAAATCACGTGTTCAAAAAGCTCTGAAAAACGCTTCGAATTCTTGTTGCAACCCAATTTTTGCCAATAGCAACTATTTCTATATATATTTTCAAGGTTATTGTTCTGATGAGCTTTCATTTTTGGTACCTAGACTTTACGAATGTAAGCGCTGTACTTGATTGGCAGATAGATCTCATCATTTCACATTTGAAATGGGAAGATATAACAGCTAAGTACTGTGCTAACGGTTTCGTCTCTCGAACTTCTCGCTTGTGGAACTCTCTTCCGGTTTCTTGCTACCCAATGAACTTCGATCTTCAGAAATGTAAATACAATGTCAATCGTCATCGTCTGTCTTTTTAAATCCTGTTCTTTTAGTGACTTTTTCTCTTAATAATGTTTTTTTTCTTAGATTCTTTCACACACAGTGAACCCTTGTGTCTTAGTGAATGTATCTCCCCACTGCATCAAATGATACCCCCACCACCAAAAAAAGAAAAAAGAAAGAAAGAATGTCAAAAAATATTGTCCGAAATAAAAAAAAGGGAGAAATATTAAAATATAAAATACTGGAATCTGTACGCCGATGTGAAAGAGAAAAACACATTTATATATATATATGTCTATATCTCTAAGATGAGGTATTATGATGACTTGCATTATTTACATTATTCGGACTGTTATCCTCATCTTTATGGGGGCACTCTGGCGTGGTGTAATGGTTAGCAAACTTGTCTCGCTAAAACAGTTACGACTGAGTAGTGAGTTCGATTCTCACTGGGTGCCTCATACTTTCGGCCTTGTGCCACATCTAAGCTACGCTTAGAAAATCATTCAAGGCACCTCGAGTTGGTGTAATGGTTAGCAAGCTTGTCTCGCTAGAACAATTACGGCTGAGTAGTGAGTTCGATTCTCACTGGGTGCCCCCTAATTTCGGCCTTGTGCCACATCTAAGCTATGCTTGGAAAATCAATATCCTCGTCTTCATTGTCATATTCACAACGTTTCGGCGTTGTACGCTCCAGGCTTCTTCAGGTGATTGGAATTTCGAACTGAACCCTTTATTTCGTCCACCGGGGTAGATTGTTCTAGTTCCACATACCATACCTCTTCCAGATGTCTTAGTTATTCCCCTTTAACTTAACTCTCCAAGTTTTGGTTCATCCCTGTTGTGGCCTGGTATTGAACACAAAACTCTTTCAGTCTAGTCACTAGATTTAACCAACGTCTTTTTCCACTGGACCATGTGTTCCTAATTTTGACGATAAAATTTTGTTTTATTAAGTTTGGGGCATTTTTTCATCATATACGCTCATATTTTAGCGAATCTTAGGATTACTTGCATTATTTACATTATTCGTACTGTTATCCTCATCTTCATTGCCATATTTACAACGCTTCGGCCGTTGTACGCTCTTAGACTTCTTCAGGAATACATGATGCAGTGGATAAATACGTTGGTTAGATCCAGTGACTCGACCCAAAGTGTTGTGAGTTCAGTATTAGGTCACAGCAGTGGCGCACCAAAGCTTAGAGAGTTGGGTTAAAGGGAAATAACTGAGATATACGGAAGAGGCATGGCACATGGAACTTGAACAATCTACTCCCGTGGACGAAATAAAGGGTTCCGTTCGGAATTCCACTCAACTGAAGAAGGCCGGAGCGTACGCACAACGGCCGAAACGTTGTGAATATGGCAATGAAGATAAGGATTAAAGTTCGAATAATGTAAATGATGCAAGTAATCATTTATATATTGATGGAATTGTTTGATTGAAAAGTAAAATAATCCTTAAGGGCATTTAATTTAGACTTCTAGTTATGGTAATTTACCCACGCACGCAAGGACTCTCCCAGCTATAAATAGGAGCAGGAGCTGCCTTTTAGAGATGCAAGTTTCCAGCAGTCAGCTCTGACAGTCGGACCGAACATTCTTGCTGCAACACTCTCGTTTGTATATATTTGTATTACTGTTTTCTGTTAATATATTTGTTTAACTTAATTCCTCTCTTGTGTCTTTATTTCTGGCCCTAACAAGGCCACAACACTCCTTATCGGTTAATATAACTCTAAAATATGTCTAAATAAAACGATGACCAGCGCATGACGCAGGCACCTAAATTAGCGCATTGTGTGATTTACATGGGGCGCATTAAATCCCCGTGAGACTATTCAAGTTTACAATTGGCACACATACGCATCGGAATTGTGTTTTATTTATTCTTTGGGATAATTGCATTTTTGTACTTGTTTGAAAATTACCCACCACAATACAAAAGAATAACGGAAATTGACAGTAAACGTGAATTCAATGAACAATGGGAAAATGAAAAGAAACTTGCATACTTACATATATAAACCCAGTTTCACATAGTGACCAAAATTCTTGAAGAGGCCTAGTAACACACAAATGAAACTTGGGAAGAAATTCTTTATTGAAAATCATGTTACATGATCTTACCTCGATCCATTATATTGATATTATCATTTATTTCTGGTGGCCTGAGAATAGAATAATTGACGCAGGGGATGTGAAAGTTTGGCAACCTTTGCTCAAAAGGTTCGCAAAATGTTAACCGTTTTTATCTAAAGAGGAAACGATACAAAATCCACGGCATTGAATTTTGTATTGTCCCTTGTAGAATTGTATCAGAACATTATACAGGGGAATTCGATTGTTTTTATTTTTCATTATCTATCCAGGATAGTGAATATTAGCTACTATCAGTAGAGTCCGGCGTTGCCCGGGGATGTAACAGTAAGAGATAGATCAAGTATCGAACACCATAAAGACTGAAAAATAAAATTGACAAAGATTATTGTTTAAGGTTGACGGACACGCATGTCTTAATTAATTTTTTTCTTTTTTACGAATTGGTCAAACCCAAACTCAAACAAAAACATTGTTTTCAATCGTTATGAGTCTACCGATTGAATAGAATTTTTCAATTTTATTATAAACAATTGTCTTGTAAATGGAATTTTTAAAGTATTCTGAATGTAAAAATAAAGAAAAAAGTGTGCAAGACAATAAGAAACACTACCTGCCAAAAAAAAGTGAAGTTTTGTTGAAATCGGTTGAAAAATGTAGGAAATCCGATTACATATATAAACGAACACACACACACACACACACACACACACACACACACACACACACACACATACAATCAACCTGGGTTTTATAATAAGTATAACTCGATATGAGCTGTTCCCCTTTCATTCCCGAAACAGCGTTGCCGCTTAATCTTGTTTTCAAATTGATTTTGTGCAAAAAAAATTGTTTTTCCAATTTTTGGCACTGTCAGAACCACCGCAAGGTAATTTTACGTAGTCCTGTGAAGTTTTGTTGAAACCGGTTGAAAATGTAGGAAATCCGTACACACACACACACACACACACACACACACACACACACACACACACACACACACACACACACACACAACCTGGGTTTTATAATAAGTATGATGCCAGTGGAGTATTGGATAGCGATTCCAGTCGAATCCATTACATTCACTTACGTACTATAACCCTTGGGAAAGGTAAGAATCCTCTTCTTCTCCCCCACAAGCTATGGGTAAATAGGAGAACAGATCTATAGCCTTGTATGGCAACTGGTCTACCACAGAAAAAATGGCAACCTACTGCGGGAAAAATATGCCTCGTCAGTCATGTATAGAAAGATACATGATCGCCTAAGCGTGTATCACGCATGACGCATAACTGACTATTCTTTCCACATTGTAAAATAATTGTAAATCATGCATTTCGCTAGCTATCATAGAGTGACCCCAACTTCTAGTGGTTATAGTTGGTACTATTTACATTATTCGGATTATTGTCCTCATCTTTCTCGCCATATTTATTACAACGTTTCGGCTGTTGTACGCTCCGGCCTTCTTCAGGTGGTTGGAATGTCGAACTGGACTCTTTATTTCGCTCACTGGGGTAGACTGTTCTAGTTCAACGAGCCGTTTTTAATGGATGTCAGTTATCAGTTATCTCCAGTCAATTCCCCTCTCCAAGTTCTCCACTGCCTTAACCGGGTAATTAGGCGCTAGTTAGATCCAGTGACAGGACGCAAAGAACGTGAGCTAGGACATCTAAAATATTTAAAATTTAAATGCAACATCAATCGACATCTTTTGTCTTCCTGAAACCAGTTATTATTGTCATTTTCTACCCTAAAGTTTTATCATTCTCTTCCACTCCCGGTAACCCCATGTAGCTTAGTGGTATTAACGCTTTTCTTAGCGTGAAATAATTAGGTAATATATATATATATATATATATATATATATAAACATATATTATTAAATATAACAGACAATGAATGTCTATTATGTCTGATCATGAGCCGTTCTAATGTTTGAATGTTTGCTTTAATTTCTGGTGAAAATAAAGACTAAAATTGTCCAACATTTGGATATATTTTTTCCTAATTTGGTCCTAAGCTCTCTGCTCACATGAGCCATCCTCAAAATGGTTATACAGACATGAAACAAAGATATCCACAGTCAAAGATGATATTCTGTTATCTTGATATAGAATATTGCTATTTGCGATAACAGTCGTGGAAAAGCAGACGTAGATCATAAGTTCAAGATGCAGTTCTGTGACGCCATACCACGCGATAGACCAAAGTATTACAACAGAACCAATGTCTAGATGCAATGTAATGTGTTGTGACTAGTTTGAAATGTAATTTTGTTGAATCAGGGTTGCTTTGTTTTAATGTAGATGGTCTCCGTTATCTGAAGGTTCTTTTTACTGTGTGTATGTGTGAGTATTGTTGTGTTATCAACTAATATTATGTATATGGCTATGTTTTATGGATATGAGTTTTTTACCTTGGGTGACCATCAGACAAACTCTGATGTTAGTAAAAGTGTGAAACCCAGAGTCACAAATTCATATCCATACACTTATTATGTTAGCACTATCACTGGTATTGAGAGCTTTCCACAGAGTACTGCGCGCGCACACACACACACACACACACATATATATATATATATATATATATATACCTAGAGCTGGAGGAAGAAGAGGATTCATACCTTTTCCAAGGGTATTAGCACGTAAGTGAATGCAATGAATTCGATTGGAATTCGAACCAGGCTCTCAGATTCCTCAATCCGAGCCGCTATCCACTACTCCGCTTGCGAACATTGTGGCAAGTAGTGGCAAGTAGTGCACCAGTTCTCTGTATTCAGCCCTTCAAAATGTGTGTATGGTTCTACACAAAACCTTCACCACTATAATCAAATCTCAAGTACTGCTGTCGGTTTCTAGGAACTGACCCTCATACGTCGAATTCGACGGGAGAGTTGAGTATACATATATATATATATATATATATATATATATATATATATATATATATATATATACACTTAGATACATATATATATATGTGTGTGTGTGTGTGTATATGTGTTTGTGTGTGTGTATATAGTGTATTTGGGCAGTAAGCCCTCTTTTATACACGTATCATGAGAGACGACTGAAAGGTCATATGATTAAGCTTTTTATTTAATTCTTTCTTGTCTTTGTATAAGTGTTATCTTTTCTAGACATAAACTGAGTCAGAATTATTCAAATGTTCTATAGATACGAACGCTTCCGGCTGTTCTATTGTCCATTATTAAGGATGTTTTTTTTTATTATTTTTAACTGAATGTATAGATTTTTATATGTTTCTAGAGTGATGGATATGTTTTTTTTTTAATTTTCCAAACACGGTCAGCATATTGTGGCCGTATTCATAGTCGATGTTATTGATGTTATTTATTATTATTAGTACTTCCATTATTTTTAATGTCTTTTTATGCAGATGGGGCTATTATACTTGTATTTTCTAGGAGTATGTTACTGATGAAGTTTGTTGGGTTAATCCCAGTACCTTTTTAGTCGTCTTTAATCAAACTATATATATATATATATATATATATATATATATATATGAAAGTGAACATTCAAACAGACTGTTTCATGCTAGCCTGATGATTGCATTTAGCATGAAACAGCCTATCACCTCTGAGTATTGACTTCTCTGTTCACTTTTATATTTACACACGCTCTATCTCTGATGTTGAGCACTTTGACCCATAAATATAGCACACCGTAAAACTATATTTCTTCATATATATATATATATATATATATATATATATATATATATATATATATATATATATATCTATACCCAACAAAATACCATCTACCAGACTGACAAAACCCAGTTCTGAAAAAAATCATTGAAACAATAGAATTTACTTAAACAAAACAGAAAAGAAATAATGAATTTCAATTTATTCACAATTTTGATCACGACAATTAACATCTTGTTCAGTTATTAGAAAATTATAACAAAAAATTTAGACAGAGCTTGTGGGTTGAATTTAACAAAATTTGGTTGGATGAATTTTTGCTCTCCTTATAAACCTTACATTCATACACACATACACAGGCGGTTGTGTTCAGGAAACGAGAGTTGCCAGGCATTTTGTGAGTGTGTATCAGTATAAAAGGCGCGAAAGTGTGATTGACGTCTGGGAGGAGAAGAGAGATCTTCACGTTCGAATGACTGTCTGGAATTTCTTATGCTCAGTTTCTCGTTTTGTGGACAGACACAAATCACTTGTCAGTCTGTTGCCACCTGAAAGAAATGCATCAGCGATATTTTTAGATATTGGTATTTTTAGCATTTCTACCGAAATTCTTTTCCTCGTGCTTTTTAAACGTCCGATAATAGGTTGAGCATTTTTTTTTCAGGTGAAATTAACTCGGGTAAACATACCCGGAAAGTTGAATACGAAAAGGAGGACACGGCTTATTAATTTTCGTTGTAAATTTTAGTTATTCTTTAAAATAACTTAATACAAACAGATTATATTTCTTTATTTTTTATCTATCTATCTATCTATCTATCTATCTATCTATCTATCTATCTATCTATCTGTTTGTTCTTATCTATCTATCTATCTATCTATCTATCTATCTATCTATCTATCTATCTATCTGTTTGTTCCTATCTCTCTCTCTCTCTCTCTCTCTCTCTCTCTCTCTATCTATCTATCTATCTATCTGTTTAGTTTTTTTAATACATAGCTATTTATGCATATTACCGAGTGGTAATAACGTTCACGTTCTTGAGATGCTGGTTATAATTCCCCCTATATTCAATTCGTCAAGTGATTCTTGATATTACCGGACACAGAAATAGTTAGTTGGTCAAACGCGCTTTAAGTCTACTGGGAGTGGACTAGTCTCCACACACACACACACACACACACACACACACACACACACACATACACATAACCATGGAATATTAGTGTTTGAGCCTTTGATATTATATTCTTACTCTGTCCTGGACATTGATTCTATCCTCTTGGGAATTTATATATATATATATATATATATATATATATATATATATATATATATATATGTGTGTGTGTGTGTGTGTGTGTGTGCGTTTGAAAATATATAGAAAATAGGAAAGAACTCGTTAGGTAAATAATCCAAAGTTCTTTAGTATTTTTGTTATTATTTTTAAAAAACAGTGCTCGATACAACAGTAGAGCCTAAATATAATTAATTATTTAAAAATATGATTCCATCGCTGGAAGTATGAACTATAAACTGCAAAAAAAGATAACGTGCGAGAAAAATCCCGATATGTGAGATACGAACTAGAAATATAAACATCCGGAATTATCGCTAATCACGCTGAATGGATGTCTAATCATTCTGTACTTTTATTTTTATTTTTATTTTTTTTAAAGGAAGGTTTTATTCATTTACACTTATGTTTTATAGATTACGCAAAAGTATTTGACAAGATACGGCACAAAGATTTACTTGAACTGCTAGGAAAACTCTAAAAAGTTCTGGATTATTCTAACTCGATCTATTTGGAAAGGATGTTAGAATAATTCAGAATTTATACTGGAGGCAAATCGCCAGCGCACGGAAATAAAATAAATTAGGCAGCTCTACAAAAATCGAAGGGGCGTAAGACAAGGTCGTGTTTTCTTCTCAGATTTATTCAACCTCTACAGCGACGCCATCTTATGGGAATTGGAGACCCTACCAGGATTTATTATCGGTGGGCGTAATCCTTATAAGATTGAGCTCTCTGGGGAGGAAGTGTGGGTCTGTAAACAGTGACTAATAATGCAAGACTCTTCGGTAAATCGAATTGAGTTCTCTCAGTCACTGTGTTTTTATCTAAAAATAAATACGCTTAAAATTCACCCTCATCTCTTCCGTGCGCCAACGGCTTATTGGTAGAATCCCCGACTGACGCCAATTCAGTCGGGTTTCGATCTAGCTAGAGGCAACCGGATGTCTAGCCACATTGATGAGCTGTGATACAGCGAAACAGTCTGTCTGTGGATGACAATATATATATATATATATATATATATATATATATATATATATATATATAAAAACTGTAAGAAGACATAACGTACGATCACTAGCAAGTGAAAAAGACCAAGATACAAATTAGTGATATAAACATCCCGACCTACCGCCAGTCACGATGAACGGATGTCACCTCGAGGAGGCTCCGTGCTTTGGGAGACTATTGGGCCTGGAAATCACTCCTGACCTCAAGTGGAACATGCGATCCTTTGCTAAAGATGCAGGAAAAATATTCGATTCCCTGTAAGTACCTGGCTCCTTGTGCTATCCTCTAGATATACAAGATCCAGATGAGGCCGAAAATGCGGTGACTGTTGTCATATTTGGGCGGGAGATGCCCAGTCCTAACTTTCCAGCCTCTGTAGAGTTCAAAAGCGTCTCCGATTCCTTGTGGGTGACAAATTATTTTTCACTCTTCAACCTCTCTCTCACAGACGGCATATGGCAAACCTCTCATTGCTGTATCGCTCCTACCATGGAAAGTGGTCGGACGAACTAAATTCCTTGGTTCCGCCATGTTTAACCTTCATGGCTAATGCACGCCATGCCACTTATACTGTAGCAGACCCACCCACATCCCCTCCGTATTCCATCGGTGGCAAGTAATTTCCACTCGAACAGCTTCCTTCCGCGAACTTAAGTGGAACCAACGCCCAAGAGGATGTTTCCCAGATCACTACAATCTTAATCTGCTCAAGTCTAGGGTTAACCGTTATCCTTCTCTCCTATCTGTATAAACTACCTCTTAATGTAATTTTCTATCTCATGTGGCACCGAGCCTTGTACACGGTGAACTTTACTGTAAAGAAAAAAAGTTAAAAATCTTAAATATTTTAACAAGCGACACAGAAACCCGAACATACATTTGACGAGCGAAAAAAAAGTATTCTAAAAGTTAAGCAAGGTGCCGAGAAACGGGGAAATTTCATTAGAAACAAAGAAAAGGTTGCTGGATTACTATGTGATATCCATCCTATGATATGGCACTGTATGTTGGACAATCTCCATACAGATGAAGTAAACACTAAAGGCAGCAGAAATGTGGTTTTACCGAAGGATACTAAAAATTCCATGAACGGAGCAAGAATACTACACGGAAATCTCAAAGACAATGGCAACAAAAAGCACACTTCTATTCAGAATCAGGAAAAGACAGCCGAAATTCCTTGGTCACCTAATGAGGAAGGAAGTCTTGGAAAACTTAATCCTCACGGGGCATAGTGAAGGGAGAAGGCCACTTACCTGACGAGCTGGGTGTCGGATCGGGGTGGGAGCTTTAGCAAAAGGAAAAAATACTAAGGTCCTCAAAAGGATAGTAAATTGTGGAGAGCCGTGATCGCCTATGTCCTGAAGGCAAGCGGTACAAAGAAGAAGAAGAAGAAGAAGAAGAAGAAGAAGAAGAAGAAGAAGAAGAAGAATGATCAGTCTCTTGACTAAAACTCACTGGTCCTGCAGAAGCTTTCACCATTTTAATCAAATCAGTTTTATTCGAGAGAAGGCCTTGGGTTAACAGTCGAATAGATTGAACGTTGGGTCAACCGACACACACTCGTGTAATACTCTTCTGTTGTACTTACTGTTTAATATATGATATATCTGTAACACTTGTTTTGTTATTTTTTTTAACCATTTACTTGATCACAACATCTTAAACATTAAGTACAACAGAGGAGCATTACGCGACTAGTGAGTTTGTGTCGGTTGACCGAGCATGCAAAGTATTCGACTCTTTCCCCAAGGCCTTCTCTCCTACTAATCATATAGTAGGCAGAAGAGTCCAACATAGACTCTTTAGAGGGAGGACACCACAACACGTGGTTGCATTGAAATGCTAGATGAGACAATGTAGGTGAGGAACGACGACGTTTTAAGGAAAACATGAACTATGAATAAACTTATAAAGGTTGTTCCAATAACTTGGACCAATTTTAAATGTGAATTAAGTTTAAGCGTCTAATATATATATATATATATATATATATATATATATATATATATGATGTTCCAGTAACTTGGACCGATTTTAAATATGAATTAAATTTAAGCATCTTATGATTTTTTTTCTTTTTCTTTCAGATTTAACAACTTTGGCAATTTCAACCATGGAAAGATTAACAATCAAACAACGTGTTAAAGTTATCGAAGCTTATTACGAAAATGGACGTTCAAATTTATAAATATAGGGCGCAATGATAGTATCAACGTTTAATATCTGTTCCCCACTTTAAACTATGAGGTATGCTGGTTCCGGGGCTTTTAAACACGTAACAGCACCTGTCTCGTTGTATTAAAGATAGAGGGAGGGTGAATACTGACACCATTGTGACAGTGGTCGTAGGTATTTATCCTTGGCTTGTATTAACAATACTCGACATCAAAATGACCTTTTGTTGCATCCTATCTTTGTGGAAGGGTTTTTTTTTTTAGGAGAAAACAGCATCAAAAGGTAGTATAGAGTATTCCAATAACTTGGACCGATTTTAAATTTGAATTAAGTTTTAGAGTCTAATGATTTTTTCTTTCAGATGTAACAACTTAAGTCTTTGGCAATTTCAACCATGGAAAGATTAACAATCAAACAACGTGTTAAAGTTATCGAAGCCTATTACGAAAATGGACGTTCAAACAGAATTTGAATGAGATGTTCCCAGGTTGCATCATCTCTCGAATTGGCCACCACGATCATGCGACTTGACGCCTTTAGATTTCTTTCTTTGGGGTCATCTCAAAAGTACGGTCTATGCCAACAAGCCAACAACAATTCAACAGCTGAAGGATCAGATAATAAGGCATATTGGTGAGATCGAAGAGCAACTAAGCAGAGACGTCATCAAAAATTTTGACCCTCGAGTGGAGGTGTGCCGCCGAAGCCTTGGCGGACATTTGGACGATATTATTTTTCACACACAAATGCCATGACTTAAATAACATGATCCAATAGAGAAATAAATAAATTTTCAAAAAATAACACGGATTTATTTACTGCTAACTTTAATACGTCTTAATGAAACAGCTTTTACTCATAATCAGAAAGCGACATCTTGAATTTCTGGGACACATAAACGAGAAAAGAAAGCTTAGAGAGTTTGATACACATAAGGTATACTAAAGGTTCGAGAAGTAAAGAAAGTGGTGAGTGAGGAGTTTGTGTGAAAGGATAGCAGAACAGAGACAAAGGATGGATGGCAAGAGGTTGGAAGTTCATTCGAGCGGTTAAAGGCAGGAAGATGTGGAGAGCCATCTACTAAGTTCTGAAAGTATACGCCAAATAAAAAAAGGGAACGTTTTACAATAGATATTGGATTTTCTATCAATATATAGAATTGATTTCGACTCGAACCGCAGAAGGTGAAGTATCAAGTTAAGATGATCAACCACTGAGCTATTTTTTGCAAAAGCTATTTTACGTGCCGAGCAGACAATGACAAACAGGATGATATATGCAACTGCATAAAAAACAACGCAACGGTTTTTTTTTATTTTCTTTTAAAAATCGTTTATTTTCCCACCATGGCGACAGGGATTTTCGAGAGTGTCAGAGAGCAGAGCGCCTGGTTAAATAAGCTATACGCACCTTCAAATGAATTTATTGCTCTTCTGACGTAATCAATTTCAATTAAATGCATTCCACGTGCAATGTTCCTTTCAGTCCTGCCACATTCCTCTGTTTCTTCGAATAACACGGACAACATTTCATTTCTCCCTTCATTTGCTTTATTACTTCAGTTTGAAATTGCGACATTTACATTCGAACATGAAAACGTCAATTCGCACGCACGCGCGCACACACACACACACACACACACACACACACACACACAAATATATATATATATATATATATATATATATATATATATATATTATGATATGGCGGTTCTAGTTTCACACTCACGCGATTTTCAGACGATTTGAACGGCCTCCGTGAGCGTGAAACTCGGGTTACGACTAGAGCCATTCTTTCATAGGATTTAACGCTTGCTCAGTTTAGTCAATCTAGGCTTTGAGCACTTTACTTTAATGAGTAGGCTAGTTTGCCTTTAGGTCTTTTTTTTCTCTTTCTATTTTCCGTATTGTCGTTTTTATTCGAAACTGTATCTGAATTAGTTTTAGAATTTGTCAAGTTGTCAGTTGTTTCCCTTGTTTCCTTTCTTTGCTCTCTTTCCTTTGCTCTCTTTCTTCTGTTCCTTTTTGACGATTCATTCTCTCTCCCTTACTTCTCACATCCGGTGAAAATTGGTTAACCAGTCTGTTTTCATCTAAAACGATTGCCTTTCTATATTACACCCCTATATCTCTCTAGACATCTATATCTCTTTCTCTTTCTCCTCTTTCTCACTTTTTCGCCTTTTCCCCATACTGAATCTATTTTAAAGCATATTTTATGTTTAAATATTTCGTTTTTTTTTGCCTATGCCTAGAAATTTTTTTGAATCAATTTATTGTTGAAACCGTTTGGTCTGATGAGACGAAACCGTAGTATCGGTTTTGCGAAATAAATTATTACCATGGATTTCTAAAGTCTCCACTTTCATAATTATCGTTTGTTCTGTTCTTAGACTGAGATCTTTCTCGATCTATATCCTCTTTACGGATTATCAATTTATATATATATCAATTTATATAAATATAGTTTTAAGGTGTGCTATATTTATGGGATAAAGTGCTCAATATCAGAAATAGAGCGTATGTAAATATAAATATAAACGTGAACACTGAAGTCAACACTCAGAAGCGACAGGCTGTTTCATGCTGGACGCAATCGCCAGGCCGCCTGACGATTGCGTCCAGCATGAAATAGACTGTCGCCTCTGAGTCTTTGACTTTAATATATATATATATATATATATATATATATATATATATATATATATATATTATTATTATTTTTTTTAAATATGATATTATAAATATGATCATATTTAAAAAATTAAAAAAAATAATTATAATCTAGGCTCTACTTTTGTATCGAGCACTGTTTTTAAAAACAAAAACAAAAATACTAAAGAACTTCGGATCATCAATCTTACAGTTTTTTCTTATTATACCAATATATACATACATACACACACCTACATATATATATATATATATATATATATATATATATATATAAAATTATAATGTTTTATTTTATGAAAGTATTTATTTATTTATATATATATTTGATATTTCAAATTGTCCTCAATTTTCATCAGAAATAACTGTTTGTTACAAATAAATTAAAATTACTGTTTGTTGGCAAGTAGCGTCCTTCGCGAGACGCGGACGTCACGTGATATGGAACGTCACTGTTCAGATATTCCTAACTTAAATCTAACTGTCATAAATATTTAAAAAATATTTTTTACTATATCTAAAGAAATTGCCGTTTTTAGCTATTGAAATATTTATAAAGATTTAAAACACCTAAGTCCCTATTCAACCCTAATTTATGTAATTTATTTAATTTTAAAATCCAATATGTTTTTTTTTTCTGCGTGTGAATGTGGAAGTTTTAAAATCGGAATCTATTAATAAACATTTGCAGTTTTCTACTGCAGGTGAGGTTGTGGCTGTATTGATTGTAGTGTTTAGCTATGGGGGAATAAGGGTTGTTTTGACGTATTGTTTGTTTATGGTTATTAAAACTAAATCTAAAAATTGTTTCCAGACTCACCAATATATCCAGTTACTATTAGGACAATTTAAGTTGCAGAATAAATAATAGATTAAATTATAATTTTATGGGTAACGCAGGTGAGGTTAGGTGGCTTGTCATCCTGCTATATATATATATATATATATTCTGACAGAAACATTTACCTTGCTTCTCTACCACTGATGATTCTGTTCTGCCTTACTTTCACTGAATTTCTATAGTAAATTTTTTTACCGTATTTTAAATGTATTTCTATAATAAAAATCATTATTAAAGGCCGCAAAAAAAAAAAGATCTTTATTAGCAGCACATTTATATTTTTACTGTAACACTTGACTTCATTACTGATAATTCTGACCTAAAATGTTAATAGTATTGGTTCTGAACAATGCCAATCCTTTTCATAAATGATTTTGAATGCATTTAAAACTAAGGTAATTTTCAGTATATCTTTTATTACCTTGATATCAATAGGTGGGCCGCACGATGGAAAAAATTACGGTGATTTTTCGGTGAAGACATCTCAACCATTTTTACTTTAGAAGACCATAAGCGTTATCATCTGCCTTAGAAGTCGGAAAATGTTGATTATTTTTTCTTCGGAGAAAAAAATTTCGATCATTAAAAATTGAAGTCTTAGTATAATAATATATCAGTCCAATTAACACACACTATTTGACTATGACAAAAGATAAAATATATTTCTTCTCCAGAGAAAAAAAAAATGAACGTTTCCGCTTTCTAAATCAGATTATTTACATTGTTCGACCTATTGTCCTCATCTTTATTGCCATATTCACGACGTCTCGATCATTGTACGCTTCGGCCTTCTTCAGGCGACTGGAATTTCGAACCAAACTCTTTATTTCGTCCACCGGGGTAGATTGTTCTAATTCCACGTGTCATGCCTCTTCCGGGTGTCTCAGTTATCTCTTTTTAACACAACTCTTTTTGTTCACCACTGCAGTAGTTAGGTATTGAACTCACAACTCTTTGGGTTAAGTTACTGGATCCAACCAACGCTTTCATCCTCTGGGCCATGTGTCCTTGAAATAAAGGACTCAGTTCGAAATTCCAAACCCCTGAAGAAGGCCGGAACGTAAAACGGCCGAAACGTACAATAAAGATTAGGGCAATAGTCCGAGCAATGTAAATAATGTAATTAATTACAATACATCATCTAAAAACAAGAGAGATTTTTGTGGTAAACCTTCCTACAGTAGAATGAACTCCTCCTCCTCTCATAAATACTAGCTTGGACAGTTGGTCGGGAAGTGGGAGAGTAGACGCAGTGTTAATCTACCGTTCGGACGTACACCTCTATCTGCTTATTACTAATAATCCTTGCTTTGTATATATCTGCTAAACAGGCCACAATACAGATAAAGTAAAAGATGTTTACACGTATGATCTTCCTTAATGAAAATTGTCAATGGTTTAAAAAGCTGAAAACGTTACCTTTACCGATTTTTTTTCAATCAAGAAACATTGTGTGAATCTTTGGTTGTGTATGTGGTTATGTATGAGAAAGTGTGAGTGAACAAGTGAGAACGGAATGAAACAAAGTTTTTAGAAACGTTATTCAGGTGTAAATCAGGTGTGCCATTTAGAATGCCAAACGGCGTGTATGCGACTCGCAAGCCGCAGTCGGCCAATGACTAGTTTAAAATTTGCTCTGATTAAAGTAGAGAAGTACTCGATATTGGAGTTAAAGTACAGATATACAGTGGACATAGGAATCAGCAAAGAACGGTGACTGTCAGTTTCGGGCCTCAGACGTCTCAGTTCTCTCAGCTAGTAGATTCTCTCGGTATATATTTATGTCGTGGTTGCATGTAGAGTAGTAGGAATTTGTTTTCTTTTTCAGCGTTTGGAAATGGAATATTATTTAGTTGTTTATTGTCGATTGTAGGATTGATTTCCAAATGAAAACAATTAAACACTATGGTTAAAGAAAGGAACAAAGGGAACATTTAGTGCAACTATAGGAAGCTATGACGGAGCAAAAACTTGCGAACTGGCCGGAATACATATTAAGATGAGTCATAAACATATCCGTTTTTCTTTAGTAACATTATTCTTCAAAATACAACTACTTCTCTAAAATAGAGAATACTTATGACTCAACCAAAATACCTATATGATCTAGGATTGTTTTAAAAAGAACCTTCAGAGGATTATTGAGGACACATTGCCTAGTTTGTTAATGTAAATAATGTAAATAATTATAATACCTCATCTCAGAGATATAGATAGATACCTCAGAGGATTTTAAAGAGAAAACGGACTCATAATCCTAAGAAACTACAACAGAAAAAAAACACAGATAAAATTAGAAGAGGAATCATTAGAATTTTAAGAGAAATATAATTCGAAATCAACATTTAAACAATCTGAAAAGTTGTAGAAAATCACGACAGCGGTATATATGAAGTGTTCAAAAAACCAAACGACAACCCACTTTACATACATATTTCATCTAACTACCCATGCAGCGGAATTCAACATATCAGCCTCTGATCCGAGAATTCTACGAACGGAAAATCTGATTTCGGCAAATATATAATTTTACACGTAATAAAGGAAAGTGAGAATTGTGTGTCTCTACGACTGTTGTGATGCGTCTAATGTGTTCGTCTGTAGCGGTAGTGCTTGTCGTTTCTCGCTTTCAGTTACCGCCGCTGGCTAGCCGCAATGCGAAAAGGGGAGCCGAGTGCGTAAGTCTTCCCCTGCCAGTATATAGCCTCTCCATCAGCAAGCCCTATGTAGTGCCTCCTCGTGGCGACACATGGCAACCGAGCACCTTACGGACAAGGGGTAAACTACAGGGGGGACGGGGGAGGAGTTTAGCCCCTTAACATGCGGCATGCAGGCCCACCGGTGTGTGGACATGCCATGGTGCCCATGAACCAAACCCCAGCTATGGGTTAAATAGCTTCATTGTCTTGTGAAAATGTTCGGGAGAAGAAAAGGCTAAGGAATGAACCCTACACAAACCCGAAGTGGATCCCCTAAGGCGGATGGACGGCACTTTTGCAGCCGTGCTGGTACCGAACTGTATTGGTTTATCTTCTCTTTTGGGCTCTTCTAGCAAGGCCGAGAGGGGGAACTAGACGTCCGGGCAGCCCTAGTTCTTCATATATCCCGCCCAGGCTCGTAGCGCACTGGCGTTACTCCATCGTCTCCCGAGACGGACGGATGCCGAACGAACGAACGAACGAACGAGCTCAGCCAATCAAAATCGACTTCCCTATTATGACTCATATCTGACCCCGAATGTCAATCTCCGAAAGTTGAAGTCGAGATACACTTTTCTTAAAAATAATAGTCTACTAAATTATTATTTAACATGACTCCCTTGTTAATGAGTATACATTCTGAATTTTTACAATCCATATTTAGTCCTTTCGTTTCACTTTTCTTTTCTATCAGCAGTACGATGGAGTAATGGATGGCGTCTCAGAATGAGGAATCGGAGAGCCGAGTTCGAGTTCGAGTTCCAGTCGAATCCATTACATTAACTTACATGCTAATATCCTCTTCTTCCCCAATGGCTATGGGTAAATAGACACTTTCGATACTTGGCTGACGAGGCAGATTTTTTCCCTGCAGTAGATTGCCATTTCTTTCTGTGGTAGACCAGTTGCCATCCAAGGTTATAGAACCCAGACTATCCTGCTACTTACCCATAGCTGGGGGGAGAAAAAGAGGATTCATACCTTTTCCAAGGGTATTAGCATGTAAATGAATGTAATGGATCTGACTGGAATTCGAATGTGTATAGTACGACTCCCATTTTTGCGTGAAAGACCGATGATAAAAAATCGTACTATACTCGAGTATATACGATATTCAGAATGTAACCCTGCTACTACTAGTAGCACTCGTACTAGTACTGCTACTATTACTACAACATTGGCAATGAAAAGATAGAGTTTTGTTTTATAATAATAGCTTCAATTGCCAAACTAGCATATTCGTTGTTATACAGTTTGCTATGATAAGCTTTTAGCCACCACTGATTACGGCAATTTTGGCTTGTTTAATAACATCTCTTTTTTTTTCAGACAATACCGTGATAGTAACAAGCTACTCTCATCTATGAATAATCTTGCAATGAAAATTCGTGGAAGTAAGGAAATTCGTGAATTTCAATGAGGGCAAATAATAGGATGGCATCAGTGTGGCAAGTCAAATAGAGAAATTATTAGGTTTTTCCAGGTTAATCATCAAACAGTTAATATTGTCAAGAAATTTAATGAAGAAGACGACTGTCGTGTCGAACAACGTTCAGCAAGGTCAAACATCGAGTCTGAGCGAACGAAAAGGCCACTGAATAGGGAAGTCATCTGCATGGAAATGTCGCCATATGCGGTGAGAAAGACTATGAAAGAGCTAGGCTATCAAAGAAGAGTTCTAAGAAATAAGCCCTTGATTTCAGAGAAACAGGCATATGGACTGGGCGAGAGAATTCGAGAGCAAAGATTATGAATTATGGAAGTCTGTAATTTGGTCAGATGAAACTAAATTCTGCCAATATTCGAATTCGAGACAGGTTTATGTTTGCAGAAATTAGAATGAAATTTGGAACACTGAATGTCTGCAACCAACCGTGAAATATGGATAGATTGGAGTAATGGTGTGAGGTGCTGTCTGGTTTGGAGGAAAATCTGAGCTGATTGTTGTTGACAAGCGATTGAATGGTCCAAAATCCTGTCAAACCAAACTTTGAAACCAATCAGATTGACAAGAATGTCCACCTTTTTCAAGAAGATGGATCGCCATGTCATACGAGCAAAGTAGCAAAGGCCTGGAAGGAATCGCAAGGAATCCAATCCTTGCCATGTGTAGCCCAAAATCCTGACTTGAATCCAATAAAGCACGTTTAGGAGCCCCTTGACCGAAGACTTCGAGAGCATGCAACCAAAATCACGTCAGTGGCAACCCTTAAAGAAACATTGTTAAAGATGTGGCAAAATATGGAACAGACAATTGTTGATAACTTGATCAACTCGATGAAAAATCGAATACAAGCACGGAAATTAGCAAATGGAGGACGTACTACATACTACAGGGTGTTGCAGCAAAACTTGACAAAAAGAAAATGAAATAGGCAATAAAAACAAAAGTTGTATATGAAGACACACGAGAATTTATCTAGCAACAGTTAGAGCTACATACTACATTATTTTTCAATGTAACCGCCGTTAGTGGCGACAGCCATATCAAGGCGGGCGCGAAATGAGTCACGCGCTTTGGCGACCATGTCCTCGTCAATAGAGACGAACGCCTCCAGGATGGCAGCCTTCAGAGAGTCAACCATGTTGTGAGCGTGCTTGTTGGTCTTGGCGTCGATCACGCCCAAGAAGAAATAGTCAAGGCGGTTGTAGTCAGGTGAGGAGGGCGTCCACAATCCAGCGACCAAGGTGCCGAGAAACATTGTTGAGCAACCACGCCTGGGTCGTCTTGGCTTTGTGTGCGGGAGCCGAGTCATGCTGGAAGACGTAGGGGCGTCCGGTGGCGATCTTGTCCATTTAGGGCTTCACCACGCTCCTCAGCACTTCTTGGTAGATCTTAGCGTTGAATCTCAGGCCCTTTTGAAAGACGAACGGAGGCATGACGTACCTCTCGCTGCACACAAGGCCAAAACGACCCAGGCGTGGCTGCTCAACAATGTTCCTCACCACTGGTCGCCGGACTTATGGCCGCCTTCCTCACTTGACTGCAACCCCCTTGACTATTTCTTCTGGGGCGTGATCGAGGCCAAGACCAACAAGCACGCCCACAACACGCCGCTATGGACATGGTCACCAACGCGTGTGACTCATTTCGCGCCCGCCTTGAGATGGCCGTCGCCGCTGGCGGCTGTTACATTGAAAAATAATGTAGTATGTAACTCTAACTGCTGCTAAATAAACAGTCGGGTCTCTGCATATACAACTTTTGTTTTTATTGCCTATTTCGTTTTCTTTGTGTCAAGTGTCGGATTCTGCTGTAACACCCTGTAGTTGCAAATATTGTTTGTTTATGCTGAATAGGGATTACGTAATTAAATTTGAAATTGGATGCAGTTCATTCTCTTGGTTAAAAAACTTTTCTGGGGCTACTGTATGACATATATTGCAGATTAAATAACTTACATCACTTGAGAAATTAGTATTGTTTTAATTCTTGTGGTTGCGAATTCGAATATCTGTTTTGATATCGTCTCATTTGACGGTCAAAGAATAGATCAACTGAAAGTGTCCCAATATAGATCAGTAAAATGACGTCACTGGGCCAACTAAATTGACAGGTAAGGAATTAACAGTCTGGTCTTTCGTAGACCACGGTCCTGTTGCTAGAAATCTGTCACGGCCTCGACATTATCCTAATAAGCCTCTGTTTTTACTGTCTTTTGTAGCCGTGACATGTTTATGATCGTCTCTCATAGACAGATTCTCTAAATATTCTGAAAGAAAGCGTGTGAGGCAAACGGTTAATTGCTTCACTTACCGCGTCAACAAAATGATGAAAAATAATTTAGAAATAAATAAAAAAGAAAGAACGAATTTATGGGTAATCCATCTTGTTTTATTGTTGAAATTTTTGGCCAGCACGATTTTTGAAATGCTCAAACGTTGAGTCATTGTATCAACTTATCAACTTCCATACATGCATAGCTTTTCCCCACTTTCTCTTTCTCTCAATATATATATATATACTAATAGTAATACTCGGTTAGTAAAAAACGTCGGATAGCACAACTTGTAACTATACCAAAACAAATTGGTACCCTCGGAAAAAATTGTAAAAAAAAAAAAAGAATAAAGAACTTGAAACATCGGAAGAAGGCGAAACAAATCGGTCAGTGGCTTAAGTTTTTAGTCCAAAGAAAAAATCCCAAGCGACTAACAAACCTAAAACATAGAGTGCTCAATACGCTAAGTAGAGCGGGAATAAATAAAATAAATCCTAAAGAGCCAGGAACAACCTATCAAACGTTTCAAACGGATTTTCAAGGTAATCTGGCTAAAGAGGAACTCACACGAAACAATTTTTATTAATAAAACCACTAAAATCTAATTTATTTATTTGTCTGTGTTTGTGTGTGAGGAGTGGGCGGCGTAAAAGTAAGTATGGGAAAAAGTATTTACGACATTTCGGATTAACCTTTTACATTCATTTAATTTTAATAAATATCAAATATATCAGTTTTTATTTTTAAGTATTATGTGCGCTTCCATGGAATTGCCGACAAGTTTGTGCCATTTTATTTTAATAATTAACGAAATATATTTATTATGTTTTCTACACAATATATCATTTTATTGATGGTGATATATATATATATATATATATATATATATATATATATATAATGTCTTTCCTATCGTGAACGTTAAATGAGGGTTAGCAGTGGATGATGCCTTTCGTTTAATCCTTATGCATGCTAGCAGAGGCTATTGTGGAGAAAATCAGGAAAAGGAAAAACGTATTTCATTTGTGCTATCTTAAGTGCAATACTAGCCCAGCCTGGTTGCAGGCGACAAAGCCACACTGACAGATGTAATTTGTTGAAGCAGGATTTTGATGGCGTCTCTGTTTCAGAGCTTGACGAAGATGATCACAATGCTTCAGTGGACATGGGGATGATTCCTATCCATTATATAGTAGAAAAATTTTTATCCCTTTGAATTAAATGAAATTTAAATTTGAACAAATGAATGGCTTCAATCCAAAATATAGAAGGAGAAAGCCAGAAGATGGAGGTCACTTTGGGAAGATCATTGAGTAATATTGAAATGCATCATTTCCTCCTGAAATTATAACAATGATTTAAAATCAATAATCATTTTTAACAAAAATGTGTGACACACAGCAAGATGCGTGTAATTCAATAAGTAATATATATATATATATATATATATATATATAGTTTATGCAAAACTAGGTAATCCGTATGGGTAGACCCAAGGAGGATGATATCCGGAGAGCTCAATGTAAATTCAGAGCAAATATGTTTGAATAAAAAACAGACCACTTTAAGGTTCCATGTAATACATTATTTCACCACAGCCCTTTTAAAGGGCTCTGGATCATCAGACTTTACTTCCAAAGGTTGAAATGAAAAATGAAAAGAAATTTACACATTTTTGACGGGCCGTATTAAGCATATGTAAATTAACGAAGTGAGGAAGTGAGGAGAGAGAGAAGGCGAAGTGAGGAAGTGAGAGAGAAGACATGAGTGAGTTAGATGTACCATTTCAATTCTTTATCCCTAACCCCACTTAGTGTGGGCCAGACAAACGCTTCACTTGACTTATGTTATCTTTAGATATGGATGCGTAAGAGGAAAGCCGACATAAAAGGAAGACGATAACAATAAAACAATTCTGATGAGAGAAGTTTTCACTTAATTTCTTGGACGCTGTTATTTCGTATTCCTTTAAAGGGTATCTTTGGGGGTTAAAGTTTGATATAAATCTAAATGTCTACAAAATCTACAAAGAATTTAATTTGATGTTTGTTGGAGTTTTGGGTATTTTCTATGAAATAGTCGATTGGAAAAAATTCATAGAAAGTACATTGAAAGAGTAATTCATTCTACATCTAGTAATCTTTTTTATTTTCCTAAACTTTTTTGTTGTTGATTATTAAGTTGACATCTATTCGTTTGAATTTTGTTCATAAATTAAACTCGTGACTGTTTTTAGGTACCTACATAATTATCAGAGGTTATTCCAATTTAAATAACCTAATCATCAATAATGATTCTTAAAGGGTAATATATTTCAATTTAAACTAAATTATCAGTTTAAAATTTACCTCCGTATTATTTAGACTCAGTTGAGAGAAGGTTTCATTCAAATTCTTAGACTCTGTTATTTCGCATTAATATATATATATATATATATATATGTGTGTGTGTGTGTGTGTGTGTGTATTCATATATATATATATATATGTGTGTGTGCGTGTATATATATATGTGTGTGTGTGTATATATATATGTGTGTGTGTGTGTATATATATATATATGTGTGTGTGTGTATATATATATATATATATATATCCCATTCTGCTCATATCTTTCTATCTATCCTTTATATTTAAGTTGTGCCTAATTTTCATCAACGACCTTGCTGATCCATTATAAACTATGCTGATGCCACAAATATTTTCTCTTGTCTTAACGGTAAGTCTGATAGATTTAAGAAGAATCAAATTTGTCACTAATCTAAAAAATTGCCTACAATCTGTTGTTATCTTGGGCAAGAAATGGCTTGTTAATTTTAACGCTTCAAAAACAAAACTGCTCTCTTTTAATCGTCTTAAAGAACTTTTTGTTTTATGTTATCAGTCAGCATGGCTGATGCTAACCTTGAAGAGAGTGGCTCATTGCACCTTCTTGAGCTAATATTTTTTGCTGACCGGAAGTAGAATGAATAAGTTGAATGAATTGCTAAATCTACTGCTACAAAGATACTCATCAGAATCCATCTTGCACATTTATAAGTCTACCATTCGCCCTAGCATTGAATATTGTTATCACAATTGATGTGGCACTTCTGCTTTGTATTTAGAGAATCTTGACAAAATTAAAAGAAGAATCTTCAATGTTTTCCGTTCTAGCCTGGCGTATATATATATATAAAAACTGATCTACCTACAAGCATATAAGTATGTGCTAAATGCGGCTCTGTTGGACACAGGCTTACAAGTGTGAAGCAAGTAGTGATGATTAAAATCCGTACACGGACGTAATGGTCAGCTCGATTTGTTCTTTGACTGTATTGTTACAAAAGAGTATATTATTTCGCCAGTCTCGTCAATGTTTGTTCGCAATGTGTTTGTCACATTCGTCCCTCTCATTCAGAGTTATATCATTTTTTTTTTAAATGACATGTGCTTTCAGAAATTGAGTGGTCATAGCTCTCTACAATTTCCAATCGTTAGATCAAAAACAGGTTCTTGCTGTCATGTGTGAGCCGTAACTGCCCAATATTTACTTTCTAGTTGTGGTAGCGTCTAACGCTCTTTACGCAGCCTTGTGGGAGATAACATAGTCCCACCCTGCTGCTCTTTTCCCCACAAACGCAATGTTGCGCGACTTACGCCCATATCACGTTGAAACATCGGTTCCTGTATGAGCACCGAAATTAAGCAGTTTCGAGCTTGGTCAGTACCTAGATGGGTGACCGATTGGGAATACCAGGTGATGCCAGCTTGGATGTGCGGGTGGTATAATGTATGATGGCTCACTATTGTTTCTCGGAGAGCCGACTTTCAATTCTAGTTGGCTTTGTAATATTCACTTACGATTAAATACCCTTTGGAAAGTTGTAAGTCCACCTCTTCTCTCCCCAGGTATGGGTTAATTAGTAAGATTTGTATCACTAAAGCATTATTATCTAATACTGTCCTTCCAAACTTTTTACGATTTAGAAATATTTTCTGGTTTTAAATAACCCGCAAAGGATTGATAAGACGTAAAAACGAATCAAGCAACGTTGCAAGCCTTTTGATACTTTATCGCTATTTCCATGGCAAATGTTCGGACGTGTTCCACTTTTTCCACATTTCCATCAATTTAA
The DNA here is from genome assembly GCA_903632075.3 of Acanthosepion pharaonis. Lineage (NCBI taxonomy): Eukaryota > Metazoa > Mollusca > Cephalopoda > Sepiida > Sepiidae > Acanthosepion > Acanthosepion pharaonis. The sequence goes on from CAHIKZ030004549.1 coordinate 1,979,809, forward strand.
ACCTTTACTACGTACTGCTTCTAAGGAGTTAAATCTCCCTCATTTACCCTGTATACCAAAAATAATAAAAAAAAAACAATCCACCTAGCTTTTCTCTAACAACTATTACTTTGTGAAACAGACTCTCACATGAGTGCTTCCGGGAACAATAGAATCTTACTCACTTTAAGTCATGAGTCAGTCATTATCTGTCTTCCTTATCCACTTATTTTCAACCTTTACAGCTAAGTTGCGTCCATATCGAAACAGACTCCGTATTCTAATTGTAAGCTTGAAGTTTCATTCAAACAATTTTTTTCTCAATCCCGCTGATTTGTGCGACAGACTCCCATGTGGTTGCTTCCACGAACGAAACAATTTTAACCTCTTCAAGTCAATCGTCAATCGTTTTCTATATTCCAGATCGGCATAATTTTCGCTTCTTACTACCTAACATTCACATCACACACCTCATTAGGTAACCCTATATTTTGAGTGACTCTAAAGTTTTGAATTGGATGAAAATGTGTACAAAATACTCTGAGTACTGCTGGTTTTCGTCTCTTCACTGCCATCCATTTACACAGGCTTCATAGGTAGGCTCTTCTCGTTGTTTTCCTCTGGCATTCTTTCTTCCAATATCTCTCGTGAGGATCAAATTCTCTGAGTCGACTTCCCTCGTTGTGTTCCAAAAATGTTAACTGTCTCTTTCTGGTTATAAGCATAAATATTATTTTTGACTCACCAACGAGGGTGGGCTGAAAGATTTCATAGGCTGACTATGAAAGAGTGATGCTAGAGCTATGAAATCTTGCATGCATTCATTTTAATTCTTACTAATAACTGCATTGTTTCTTTCCAGAAAGTATTGTGGGGTGAAAAATACACAGGCTGACTATGAAGGAATGATGCTAGTGCTGTGAAATCTTGCATGTATTAGTTTCAATTCTTCTTATCAATAACTGCATTGCTTCTTTTCAGGTACGTTTTATGGGCTGAAAAATTCATAGGCTCTCTATGAAGGAGTGATGCTAGAATTGTAGAATCTTGCATACATTAATGTCATCTCTTTTTATTAGTAACTGCATTGTTTTTTTCCAGGAAAACTGACATCTGACTGTTCCAAAAAGACAGCATCCCGTTGATCAAAAATCATCAACAGGATATTGACGTTATCATCACTGTGATGATGCTGGTTCTCAGCCAAATCTTTTTCAATGTTGGGAAACAGATAATAGTCAAATCAGGAGAATAGGGAGAGTGATCAACCAGTTGAAAGCCATGGACACGCATAGCAACCATTGACACCAAAGACGTGTGATGGTGCAATCTCTTAATGAAGCATAACGCCTTTCCTCAGTTTTCCTAGGTGTTTGGTCTTGATAGCCTTTCGTATCTGCCTGAGCTAGTTCGCACAGTAATCTCCATTAATTGTGTGGCCCTTTTGAAGATAGTCAATGAAGACAGTGCCATTTGCATCCCCTAAAATTGAGGCCATTACCTTCGCTGTAGATGAAAACGGCGTTGGCCTTCTTTGGAGCAGGTGAGGAGAAATGTTTCCACTGTATCAATAAATCTCTTTATCTCTGGATCAAAGTGATGATCCCCACAATCATGACGGGTTAGGAAAAAAAGAAACCAACTGAACTTGCCTCAAACAATATCCGATTTTCCTGCGACATGATCAGCCTGGCGACTTTTTGATCAGGTGCCAGATATGTAAGGCCCACTGAGTAAAAACATTCGTCATGCCTACATTGTGCAGAACAATCTCAACTTTCTCTCAGGATATGCTAGTAGCGAGATGGATATTATTGAAGGCCACGGATATATTTTTAGTGAGGAAGTTCATCAAAAGTATTTCAAAAGATTTAGAGTCAAATGGCCTGTCATCCGTCACCATGAGATGAACAAGATCAATATTTTCCCCTCAGTCGTGGTAGTCGCAGGACATCGAGATCGAGATCTTGGGTCATAGTCAAGTTTTTTCTCTCACCTCCTAAATTCAATTGCCCATTTTTGCACTGTTGATAAAGCTGGTGAGTCATCGCCTAATGTCAGCATGAATGTCCGTCGGAGCTAAGCCTTTTTTTCTGCAGTTACTTGATAACACAACGATGTCAAATTTTCTCCATTTTCAAGAGTATGCCGCTAATATATACATTTGAAGTCTTCTTTGAATAATCAGATGTCAGTTTACCTGCAAATAAACAAAGCAGTTATTAATAAGAAGATTTGAAATAATGAATACAAGATTTCACAGCTCTAGCATTATTCCTTCATAGTCAGCCTACAAACTTTTCAGCCCACAACTCGTACCTGGAAAGAAACAATGCACTTAATAAGAAGAGTTGAAATTAATGAATGCAAGATTTCACATCTCTAGCATTACTCCTTCATAGCCTACAAACTTTTCAGCCCACAACACATATCCGGAAAGAAACAATGCAGTTATTAATAAGAAGAATCAAAATTAATGCATGCAAAATTTCACAGCACTAGCATCACTCCTTCATTGTCAGCCTATGTATTTTTCAGCCCACAATACTTTCTTCTTCTATTTCTTCTTCTTCTACTTCTTTTTTGTTGTTCTTTCACTGTCTGTATGACGACTATGGATCACTGCAGACATACTTATTCTAAGGACACTTAAATCTGTACTGTACACGCACGGGAAGCATGATTGCAAAATATATCACCTTATCTCACACATTTAAACGACCTGGATTGAACAAAAATAAAGACAAATACAGAAAAACCACTCGATCGAAGCAATGGTCTTAATTGCACAAATGTATCACATGATTTTAAGATAATATGAAAAGAACAATCACAAACGCCATCTAAACTAAATATACATTTACTAGCTACGTTTTTCTTTGTCCTTAGTTTGTCTTTCTCTTTATATACAGTGGGGGGAAATAAATATTCGTACACATGAAAAATTGTATTTTTATAAATGTAAAAGCCTTAACTAAAGCAAATTTTGATACATTTTATGTGTAAAGATACATTTTATTAAAAAATAGTAATAAACTTAATTAATTCTTATTCTAACAGAAAGAAATTTATTATTATTTTTAATAGTATGTGTCTTTATACATAAAATGTGCAGAGATTTGTTTCATTTAAGGCTTTTACATTTATAAAAATACAATTACAAGAACCCCCCGGACTATCAAAAGAAGGGTTTTTTCCGTTGATACCGCTATTATTTTAACTACCTTCACTCCTCAACAATGTTTACTGTTTTAAAAATCGATGATTAGAATCGTAATAAAACCTGAACATATTTTAACAGCACTTCTCAGAATTATAGGTTTCATTGTATATAATATAGGATGTGAATCTTTAAGAACATATGCAATCGTATCTCGCTAGATATGTTACAAGCACCCTGCCTACACGCAGATGTTGTAAACTGAAGATTTTACCGAATCATATATGTGAGGTATCGTCTAAATTTTGCATCCTATTTTAAAAAGCGTAATTAAGGTTGATGAGAATACCATGGACAGAACATGTGGGCAACGACGAAGTTTTTGAGAAAATGCAACCAAAAAGACAGTTAAACTTAACATCAGAAAGTGAAACTTGAAACTTCTAGGGCATATAATGAGGAAAGAGGGCTTGGGAAAGTTGACACTCACAGGACAGAGGAAACAGCGCATAATTAGTTGTGTAAATGGTTGGTAGAACAGGGATTAAGAGAGATAGCGTTATATCTGTTTTAATTTTTAAATATAACTTTGAATCATAACTGCAAACTATTCCACTCCAAAATTTCTGATGAAGCGAAATAAATAGCAAAACATGTCAAATTTATAAAGATTTCCTACGTGATATTTGTTCAATCACACACAAACATACATTATATATATGTGTGTGTGTTATTAAATGGACTGTCAGACAATTATTTTAATATATTTTCTGTTTATACATTATTCAAACTTTATTAAGGGCTAGAAAAGACATGAAACAGTAGAGATAGAAACATGGCTTATAGAATAATAATAATAGTTATACGAGTTGAAATAAAGTTTATATATATATATATATATATATATATATATATATATATATATATATATTATTCCAGGACCATTTTCCAACTAATTCAAGATGATATACGCCCTCTCTAACCTTCTAACTTTCTGTCCTGGTGCCTCACAGGTTTCACGTGCGATTTCATTTTCAAGTTCTTTTTTTTCTGCACTTTGGACTGTCATAGGTGGAACTCCTTTCCCATGTGCCAAACGTTTTATAAACTGAGTTCAATCTTTTCTAATTGATCTCTTTATCTCTCAGTTGAAATGCTGATCCATCTTGCTGTTGTGACCTCTTAATCCATTTTTCCTCTCTACTGTTCCCTTTTTTAAACGTATTCAGCGTTTTCTTGATGTTCATTGAATGCACATTGAAGATGGAAGCCAGAGCATGAATTGGTACCATTACTGAAGCCCTGAATAGATCTTTTTCCTCTCACCATTGGTCAGTTTAAAAGACAGTGAGGCTGACACAAAACGATATTAATATGTTCTCTTTCTAGCTGAATAACTCAAAGGGTTTTTCAATGATTCGTACGGCAAATGGTATCAAGATGGCTAAATGTCAATATATATATATATATATATATATATATATATATATATATATATACTAAGAATATATTTGACTTGGATGGCAAAAATATGTAAAAATGAAAACATTTTAGTAATCAGTGTTTGTTGTCAAACCAATTCAAGATATAAAAAGATCTCAAAGCAATTAAAACAAACCAATGTTCTGTGGCCCAGATGACTAGGATCAAAGGGGGTGGGGAACAGCTGCCTGAGGCCGCACCCTCTCATTGCACCAGAAGGAGGGATCGGTGCTCGCACCGAGGCCGGCGCAACCGACGGTTGCGGGGCCTGAGGGGAATTTTTGTCCCTGCCCGGGTGTACGCGCTCGGGTCCCCACATTAAACCGACCTTGTGTCACATCTCGTTCTAGTGGGGGAACGAGTAAATACCACGACTAGCATCAAAGGGGTTTTGTCTCAAGGCAGAATACAGCAGCTTCTCTTTTATTGGATGGGTCCAATTCTTATTTGTAAGTAATATAAGAATCCTCCATCCACCCAGAGAATTTTCGTTCTACAGAAGAATACTGAGGATACCGTGGAGTGAACATGTGAGCAACGACGAGGTTTTAGAGTAATTGGAAACAAAAGGCAAACTAATACTTGACATAAGGAAGAGACGTTTGTGGTTTCTTGGGTACGTGATGAGAAAGGAATGCTTTGAAAATCTGATACTCACAGGACAAGAGGGACAGAGGAAAATAATGTATAACATTCTTAGTGGGCTTGTGTAAATGGATGGCTGAACAGGCCTAAGGAAAAATAACAGAAAAACAAAGTTTATTAAGAACTATAAGGAGCGGGAAGATGTGGAGGGCAGTGGCAATTCTACGGGGGGCAGAAGTGACCCCCACTCCCCGAATTTTGATTGACCCCTCGGTTGACCCCAACTTTTCTAAGTTTTATAGAGGAAAAAAAATCAGGGCAGACAAATTACACTGTTCTGGTAGTTTTGACGATAGTTTCAATGAATAGCTGAGTTTAGAACTACCAAGTGTTCCAAGAAATAGCACTCAAGTAAACCTTTCCATAAAAGACACTATGATCTGGAATTGGAATAAAAATAGTGATGACATGTAAGTTGAATACATCATAAAAATTCAGGATGTGGATTTAGTAAAACAATTCAAATATCTCGTTGTATGGATCAGTTAAAATAATTTAGCATAAGAGATTGAATTTAGAATAGACTGCGAATAAGGTAGTTTCGCCCAACACCACCAATTGCTACAAAACGAAAACATCAACCTGGAAACTCGAGTCAGATCAAGATTTTCCTATGGATGCCATGTGCATGGAGTCAAACCCGTTTAGAAATATCTAAACTATCAGTTGTATAGAATTGCTTTTTAAGATCAAGGGTTAAAAATGATTTTCAGTGAGTTAGGTGTTAGGGCCTCTGCTAGGACTATCCTCCCTTGAGCCTCGTGGACTGACGCTACAGAATCACAAAGAACTGAAACCAAATAACAGAAACAACATCACTCAAGGACAGTGGCGATTCTACGGGGGGGGGGAAGAAGAGGGCCAATTCCCTCCACCGAATTTTGGCTGGCCCCTCAATTGGCCTCCCCCCCCACAGTTTTCTAAGTTTTGTAGAGAAAAAATCAGAGCAGACAAATTACACTGTTCTGCTAGTATTGACGTTTGTATTAACCCTTTGATTTTGTTTTGAAGTTAACCTCTCTTGTGGTCCAACAGATTGAGAGTGGGAAAGAGGACAAGAATAGATTAGAACCACACTACTATGAATGAAAAGTTATTCTGTTTAATTTAGTGAAGTATCATACTTAAACTCATTCCTAAGTTGTGTATACGATAGTGGTGTAGTATGAAAATAAAGACGCTGCTTGAATTTGCCCCCTCCTCCGAAGAAAAATCTCAGCCCCCAAGTGGCACTCCCACTTTCTAGAATCGCCACTGATGGAGGGTCATGAAACGTCCTGAGGTATATCTTGGAAGTAATTATTTAATAAAGGTTTGAACTCAAAAATATTGCTGATTTGCCGAATTGCGGATAAGTGAAATCGCCTATCGCGATCCCGCGTATAGTGAGTTCACAGTGTACTTTTATTATTTTCTCGTTAGCTATAAAGAAATAACTCGAAAAAATTTTCGAAGGTATAAAAATCGTAAATAATTGCTGATAGACATCTATTTCTACTTCTTCTATGTGACCTGTCACCATAGGATGTCGGCGATCAAGGCTCTCCACAATTTCCTAGTTTTTGTATCGTTCAGGAATGTTTTTTTTTCCTATACTTTCCACTTCCATCCGTTTACGCAAGTTAGTTAGCTTAATGGCTGTTGACATACTTCTTGACTTGTTCTTTGTGTGTCATATTTTCCAAGTTTTATTTCTTCATTATAGCTTCCAGAAATTTCAATTGCCTCTTTCTGATTCTAAGTATCTTATTTTATATGACTTGTCTCTTTAGGGTGTAGACGAACACGGTCCTCCACATCTTCCTGTCCCTTGTAGCTCTTAATAAGTTTTCTCTTTTTGTTATATCTCCCAACCCCTGTTCTACCATCTATTTACTGAAGCCCATCAAGTATACTACGCACCGATTCTCTTTTTCCCTCTTTCCCTCAATCTGCCTTGTGAGTATCAAATTTTCCAAGCCCTCATTCTTTATTACTTGCCGAAGAAATATCAACTGTCTTTTCTCGATGTTAAGTATAAGTTTCCTTTTTTGTTTCCATTTTCTCTAAAACTTCGTTGTTGCTCGCAAGTTCGGCCCATGGTATCCTCAGCATCCTTCTGTAGAGCCACATATCTGTTGCTTCAAGTCTCTTCTTCATCTATGAGGAGATTTTTCAGCGCTCACTGCCATATAGGAGGACGGATATCACGTAACAGGTCAGCACTCTTTTCTCTCTTTCACAAAGTTTTTCTGAATCTTAATAGTCTGCTTAGTTTTTGAAAGGCATAGTTAGCCATCCCAATACGTCTTCGGATTTCATTATCGGACTTTCCGTCCCAGATATTTCGTACTTGTTTGAATTTGTTTTTCAATTTGTAATCTTCATCTTGGTCTCATCCTTTTGCTCACAACCATGCATCCTGTCTTCTTGTAGCTTATGCTTAGTCCTTTCTTCTCGCTTTCCTTTGCTAGCTTCTGTAGGAGCATTTGTAGTTTCCTTTCCGTGTTTGCTATCAACACTGTGTCATCTGGATGTCTTGTTAAGGTTGTGGCGCCCAATGGATCCTGGTAGGACGTCTAATTCTCTCAGAACTGCCCCGCTGTATAGGTTGAATAAATCCGGTGAGAAGATGCGTCCTTGTCTTACACCCCTTTCTATTTTTGTATATCTCCTGAACTCATTTTCTGTCCATATGCAGATGGTTTGCTGCCAGTATAGATTCTTTATTATTCTAATATCCTCCCCGAATATGTCAAGGTTGCTGATCAACTCTAACAGATTTTTGCGGCATACTTTATCGAACATCTTTGCGTAATCTATAAAACACAGGTACACATGCCTCTGCAATTTTATTGCTCTTTGCGATAACATTCTGAGCATAAATATCGCGTTTCTTGATCCGGTGTCTTCGACGAACCCGCACTGTTTTTGGCCTATCTTCGATCTGATTCTGCTACAGGCTCTATTCATCAAAATTCAGATGATGAGTTTTGTTATGTGACTAATTAGGCTGATTGTTTTACTTTAGTAGTCTCGATTTATAATTTTCATCTTGGGTTCATCCTTTTGCCAACAACCATGCATTCTGTCTTCTTGTAGTCTATACTTAGTCCTTTCTTCTCTCTTTCCTTTCTTACGTTATGCAGGTCGTTGGTAGTTTCTTTTCCGTGTTTACTATCAACATTATGTCATCTGCATATCATATGTTTTAAGATTGTCACTGCCAATAATAAATTTGTTTTCATTTCCATAAAATAAAACTTTCCTTTTGCTCACATTACATAACAATGAAAAATTCTGGTAAAAATAGTTTTTGAATTAACAAGATATTTTTAATTATTCAAACAAAAAAAGACTTAAAAAAACAGACGATACAATAAAAAAGAAAAAGAAAAGAAAAAGAAAGAAAGGAAATCTCGTTTCTTAACGAAAAGGACGAGATGACTGCGTTCTCATGACTAAAGAAAGCTAGATGCTTGTAAATAACTAAAGAGAACGAAAAAGATTTATTTCTCAGTCTTTTTCAAATGGTGTTGCTTATTTGAACCCGAACAAGTGTAAAAACGAGCACATCTGAAAATAAATAAATAAATAAAATGAAAACAGCAACGAAAGTCATGGCAAGAGACAACGGAGAATATAAGGTGCGTCTGTCTTAAGACGAAACTGAATAGCTTAACTTTCTTCACACGTTCCGATTTTCTTTTATTTATTCGCGTGTTTGTTTATTTTTTTATTTTGTTTTCGTTTAATCACAGGCTGATGATTTGAAATCCGAAAATAAAACAAGCTGCCTTATTTTTAGAACGACATAAGACCACACCGGCACGCAGTTGTCCACGTATTTAGTGCGTCAACAAGAAAAGCGTTACAAGCATTAACACCACAATCTTCCCAGAGTGCTCATGGCGTCACATGTTTAAAAAGCACCACTCAAATAGGTATGACAAAAACGGCAACATGCTAGTTGCGTAGGATCGGAAGGGTCAGAAAATCTAGTCTGGGTGGAGCATCTGATGGATATCTATTCTTATTTCTAGAGTTGAATAAATTACCAGTGTTAACTAGATTTTGTTGCGCATTGGTTTTGAGATTTCTGGCATTTTGTATATTTAATATGATTGAATTATTTTAACCGTTTGAATGAAAATATGGTGCCTAAATACACACACACAGACACACACACGTGTATATATATATATATATATATATATATATATATGTGTGTGTTAAAGAAAAACATCGTTGAAGGAACCAATGGAAAACGTGCCAAAACCTAAAGCTCTTATCCAGATACTGTCTCGAATAAAAAACAATAATCAAAAAGGAAAGAGAAAAAAGGTCTAAGACAATCGTACCCACTCAATGAAGTGCTCGAAGCCTACATTGCTTAGACCGAACAAAAAAACAACGTTAAATCCTACGAAAGGATGGCTCTCGTCGTAACCTGAGTTTCACGTTCATGCGTTCTTCGAACGACTTCCTATATATATATATATATATATATATATATATATATATGGGGGTGCATGACCGTCTGCTTACAACGTTCGCTTTGTTTGCCGACCATAAAACACGGGTGTGTTAATCAGGAGTTGATGTTATCGGCCTATCGAGCGCCACTTTTGTAACGTGCAGAGTAGCCATACCTAACCGTGTGAGTGAAATTGGTTAGATGATACCGTTTGTCGATGGTTGTGCTAGCACGGAATCACAAGTCATAATGACCGATGGCTTGAGTGTAATGTTAATCACGCCATACCATTCTCTCTCTCCTAGCATAGTTGCGGTATAGAGGTGGACTGCAGGCGTGGAACAAACACAGATATCCGGGTATGAACGGTCAGCCATTACATATATATAAATAATTAATGGATCCATCTACGGTTCGACATTTCCATTATTTCAAACGCGCGAATTCACTAAAATTTCATTTGAAGTAATATATTTAATCAAACAAAGCAACATATTTTATACAATAGGAATTAAGATTACATTAGGTTAATGATCATTTTCACCTTGTAAATTGAAATAAAATTTACAAGGATTTTTTATACCAGTTAATGGATGATAAATTATTGAAAAAAACAATATTTTATCATCCATTGGCTGATTTGAAAAATAATATTTTATTATCCATTGACTGGTTTGAAAAATACTTGTAAATTTTATTTCAATTTACAAGGTGAAAATGATCATTAACCTAATGTAATCTTAATTCCTATTGTATATATATATATATATATATATATATATATATATATATATATATATATATATATATATAAAACATGGACTTGGAAATCAACATTGGATAGGTGATCATGAAACCATGCGTCCTTTTTGTGTGTATTCCATATTTAGACCACTGTGGGCTTATGGGAAGTACGGAATAGAGGAAACTGGTTTTCTGAATATGCATTTGCTTAAGGCTGATGTTTTGGATTATTTATAAGCCTGACATTGAGTTTACTTATATATTTACATTGATTTTTTTTATTTTATTTTTTGCTGATAAACTTGTGTTATTCTTGAGCGATTTATTATCTGTTATAAATAAAGCTAATTAGTTAGAGGTTATTGGCGATTAGATGTTTATTGATATTTTCATAGGTAATTATACTTTTAATAAATGTTCCCTAAGGTACACGACTTTTGCCTCACCCTATATATATATATATATATATATATATATATATATATATATAGAGAGAGAGAGAGAGAGAGAGGGAGGGATAGAGAGACACACACACACAGAGAGATAGACAGAGATACAGAGATACAGATATATATATATATGCCGATAAATGTAATTAAAACAGAGCATTTGTTTAAATAAATTGTACCTATAAAAATAACGTATAAACAGAAAATATAATATATTTGATAACTGTCGGACTTAACCCATTTCATTAAATGTTGTCATTGTTTACGTTAAGACACGTTTCGTGAGCAGATATGATCGATCGAGAAACATCGTTGAAGATTGTGAGTTTAAAGACAGTAATTTGGATTTACTAACTAGACGGTTCTCTGTAGCTGAACGGTATAGCACGTCAGATCAAATGACGGTTTCCCTTATAGGAATACAGGTTCGATTTATGTCGGGGAACGCATATTTTCTACGAATTTCTCGAACATTCGGGACGGTAAATGTAATTAATACTGTTTAATTAAAAGCAGAACATGTAATTAAATAAACTGTATCTGTAGAAATAACGTATAAGCTGAAAATATTTTATATATTTTTTGCTGCAATTAATATATATATATATATATATATATATGAATGTGCGTGTGGGTGTATAAATGGTTATTGAAGCCAACACAAAATGGCGATAGTCTGTTTCTTGCTTATTCGCGATCGTCAAGTACATGTTTGTGTGTGTGTGTGTGTTTAGAAAAACATGTGCCTTGTTACAGGAAAATAGTTAATGGAATTTTAATTTAGAGATGTCGGAAATTGGACGCCTGCATTGAAACTTGTCAAAAGTTTGCTGACATTGAAGACCTTTAAAAAATTCTGAATTTCTGCCATGCTTACTCGCATCTATGAAAACTTATAAACTGCAGTTTTGCAAAATCATTTTGGGAGGTCAATAACCTCATTCACTTCCCATGCTCTGTGGGGACACACACAAACACACATAGATATATGTGTTTACTTTTCGACACACACACAAACACACACACACACACACACACACACACACACATATATATATATATATATATATATATATATATATATATATAAAGAAAGAACAGTAAGATATATAATCCGGGGTTCTTATTGATATTTTTTTTTTTTTATTTTTACAAAACAGTGCTAAATGTAAATTTACAGAGAATAAACATTAAAATTAACTGATTTAAAATATAACAGTAATAACCATGTTTCAAAGATGGAAGCTAAAAACTTTTTTTAAGAAAAAATGCCCTAAAAAACCTTTTGCCGTGAATAAAAAAAAACCTGAAGACGACATTCATTTAACGGATGTGTTTAAAATTCAAATTCAGTAAATTAAAAATAAGTTATTTCAATATTCGCTTTGAAAATTACCCGCCCTAAATTTAAAGTTTTTCCTATCTATTTATCTATCTTTTTCATCCCCTTTTTCGAATGTAATCTTTCATTTTCTTTCTTTCTATCTATATAATTTTTTTTGATATTTTCAACTATCTGTTTTTCATTGTCTATCTATCTATTTAGTTATTTAATAAAAATGAACACGCTACTATCTATCTATCTCCCCTGTCTGATTGAATGATTGGTTATTTGAGCTATTGAGATATAATTATTCTGTTGATATTAGAAACAGAAAAAATAAATTATGAATTTATATGAAAATCTAATGCGTTTAAAATTTTTTCAGTAAATTAAAAAATAAGTATTTTTGAGTAATTTTTGAAATTTTTTCAATATTCGAAATTTTGGTGATGTTTACAGAAAACGAAAAGTTTCTATATCAGCCATAATTTTGCTTTAAAAATTTAATTTATTATATAATTTAAAAATTTTGAAAGAAAACTTTTTCTTTCTTCGTAGAAAATGTTTTAAAGATAAAGAGCCGATCTTATTTATCTATCTATAAATTTTTTCATCATCTACCACAGAATTTATTTAAGCGGACCTATTTATCTATCTATCTTTGTTCATTTTTTTTTTTTTGTTCTATATTTCATAGGTTTTTGATTTCTGGAGAAATTTAAAAACTTAAAAAAAATGGCCCATAATACAAGTGCTTTGTTTGAGGGCCCATATAGACCCTCTAAAGTCAATCTATATATTTTTTTCAAACATTGTCGATCATTTTTTCATTTCTTATCTGGAAAAATACCAGTAAAGTTTATCCATGAAACTGGGTATTTTCTGAAAGCAAACAATATTTTCATTGTTGGCCATTAAATCTGAAAATTTTGTTAATTATTTAACTGTGTTCGTTTATGATCGAATTTCTATTTATCTACCAATATCTATCAAACATCAGGATTACGATGAAAATCTAGATGAATCTATCTATTTCAGTCTGTAAAATGATGCAGTGGCAGGAACAGTTTCTGATTGAGAAGAACAACCCCACAAGACAGAACTCAATCCACGTGACGTTATTTTTTTGCACGCAGAAACTTCCGGTCTTCCGTAGATTTCATTGGTTTTTTATATAAGACTCATTAGTTTGAGCTATTGAGATATAATTATTCTGTACGAAGGAATAAAGATATTAAAAAATAAAAAAGAGAAATAAAAAATATGTAGGTAATTGTTTTAAAAATTCATTTTCATCGAAATATCTTTTTAACAATATTGTCCATGTGTTCGATGAAAAAGTTTCTGAGTTTTTTAAAATATTAATTTTTAAGGGCTCCCAAAAAATGCTCCTCAAAGCAGCTTTTAACTGATAAATTAAATCAATTGAAGTTTTGTCAGTAAAATACATTTTTCTGCGATGACTTTACTAATTTATAATAAGTTCCATCATTTGTAAATATGAAAACTAAACAATTATTTTCATTTTTAACAAACGGGAAAAAAAGGCTAAAAAGTTGTTTTGATAAAAATGAATAATCAAAATTTACAATGTGAAAAAATTTTGCCAAAAGAATACAGGTTCTTTGGTAACGTCTTTTAAATTTTATGCTTTTTTTTAGCAAAGTACCCTAGAATTTGTGTTGATGTCAAAAATATTAATTTAATTTGAAATTGAAAAATTGAAAAGCATTTCATACTACGGTTATAATGGTTGATGTATACAAAAAGAAGGTTACTTCGTTTATTAAATAGGTCTATTACTGGAGCGAGGTCTATATAAACGGAGTACGCATGCTCAGAGATTAGTAGTGTTCGAGAGAGTTAGCACTTCAGAATTTCTTTACAATTAGATGTCCCTCAGCACCTCAAGGGTAGAAAATGGGTAAATGGGACGAAAAATCCCCATAGCTGTTGTACGATTTTTATGTTTCACTTTTATTTCAATTATTGATAATTCTTCAACAGATTCGTTTCTTCCGTTGTCACGTTTACAGCTTTTTCAGCAAGATCGCCCAACTTTGAAGAAACAGTACGATCGAAATCACGCCCAGATCAAGAAAGTCACGGTCGGTCATATTCTAGAAGGTACTGGACGAACGGAATCCACTAGCGGGTTGTATTTGGTGATCAACACAAATATGGGTTAATCCTAGGGATTAAACCAAGGGCCTAGTTACATTTGCTACAGGCATCAAGGGAATTTCATATAACATATCCATCATCCCCGGTGAGATAATTCCTATCTATCTATCTATCTATCTATCTATCTATCTATCTATCTATCTATCTATCTATCTATCTATCTATCTAACTTTGTAACACGTCGTTCTGTAAATCTTTGCACATACGCTATTTTTGTAAGACAGCGACTCACTGTTTTTTCACATTTCTGACAGGCTGTGTTTGCATTTTGGTTTCTGTCTGTCTGTCTGTCTCGCATACACACACACACACACACACACACATATATATATATGAAAGATATGTTTTTTTACTTATCTTTTGTTTGTATCCGCGATTTGAGGCTTCACATGCTCTCGCGACTTTAGCTGATCACGCAATCCTCAGACGGTGGAAAATGATAGAATATTTTCCAGAAATTATTCAGTAGTTTATTCCATTATAGAATAAAAGTGTGTGTGTGGGGGGGGGGTGCAGATAATGGAAAAGGTGGTTGGTTTTCCCAAGAACATGCTACTCATTTAAACAGTATGTATATAAGGAGAGACAGGTGGATGAAGTTTACAAATTATACTGCATCGACGCAGTACACGTGTGTGTGTGTGTGTGTTTTAAATTATGATATAAACAGTTTATATCACAATTTTAAACTGCTTTGATCTTTTGTTTCAAATACTTTGAGTAGTTTTAAAAACTATCACCGATTGGAGTTTTCTTTGTTTTCCAAATAAATGTAAAAATATTTTATGAATTTTAATAGATTTTAACGGGACAGCCGATTAATTAAATTTATTGTTTATTTTATAATATTGGTACATTTTATTGGTCGAAATTTTTATTTTTAATTTATATCAAAATTTTTTAGATGACGAATTATCATTATTATTTTTCTTTTTTTCGAACTCGTGTACTCAATTGTCGAAATTTAGTGAAAGTTGTTTTTTAGAAAATCTTCGTATAAATATGTTTTTTTTACATCTGTTACACTCACTTTCTTAATTTTTATGAAGTCTATTTCGGGGTTGAAATAAGCCTATTCCCCACATGAGATAATTTTGGATTTTATTGTGTACTTATTATTTGCTCTCTCATAATAAATATATTGAGCTCTTTTTGTGGATCAGTTTTAATATTTTATATTACTAGGATCCACTTGGATTATATACCAACGGATTTATTACCTGTAATATATTTATATATATATATATATATATATATATATATATATATATATATATATATATACAGAAGTATGTATGTATGTATGTACGTGTGATAGAAATAGAGAATGATAGAGTAGGTGTCCGTGTCTTTAGTGGGCGTGCATTTATATGTAAAAGAGATAGATAGATAGAGAATGGAAGAGAGAGAGAGAGAATGGAAGAGAGAGAGAGGGAAGGGAAGAGAGAGAGGGAAGGGAAGAGAGAGAAAGAGATAACAGGGAGCATGTGTTGACGGTTTGGCTCTATGAGAGACTGGAGGGAAGAAAACGACAAAGAATCGTGTGCAGATGTGAGAATAAACAAACCGATCTTCCCCCAAACCTGATATTTTAAAATTAAGTATCCAGACTGTTGCAACCATTTTGTGTGTCTCATTTTGTGTGTGTCAGTTGACAACCGTGTGTTTCTAAATGGATTTTGCTTTCTTTTTTTTTTCTCTCTACCAATTCTATTTCAATTCCAGTGCCAAAGAATTCTGTTATAAAAATTACAAATGATTTGTTTTAGTTTTCTAAATTTGTCTTAACTTTTTATTTCTTCCGCACTTCCTGACTCGATTAATGGCAATTTCAGACATGCCACATCCTCCGCGAAGAGATGACAGGAACAAGTGTCCTCATGCCTTTCCCAGAAGGCATTGTTAAAAAGGAAGTCCTGACTGCCTTAGCCGGCTTACTAGCCTTTCATTTATTATTATGTATCAATAATATTATTATACCAATAGTATGTTGTATTAAGAATCGACCGAAAATCAATTTGTCTCCCATTTCTATACTCAGCACACACACACACACACACACACACACACACACACACACACACACACACACACGCGCGCACATCGAATGTAACAGCAAAATTGTCCCAGTTGTGTAACAGCATGGAATAATTATCCGCCCCACAAATATTTAATATAAGACGTTTATCCATCTTGACACCATTATTCGTAAGAATCACTGAAAAATCCTTTGAGTTATTCAGCTCGAAAGAAAACAGTTTAAAATCGTTTTGTGTCAGCCCCACTATATCTTCCCAACTGAGCAATGGTGAGAGGAAAATGATCATTCAGGCCTTCAGTAATAATACGAACATTCATACTCTGGCTTGAGTCTTCAAAGTCTATTCAAGAACCATCAAGAAAACGGTGAATAAGTTTAAAAAAGAGAGAACAGAAGAGAAGAAAACTGGATCAGGAGGTCACAACGGCAAGAGGGATCATCATTTCAACTTAGAGCTAAAGTGATCAATTAGAAAAGACGTTTGGTATGTAAGAGAAGAGTCTCACCCATGGCAGTACAAAGAGCAGTGAAAAAAAGTCTTGTAAATGAAATTGTACATAAAAACTGTGAGGCACCCTGTTACTCCAGGACAGAAAGTTAGATGGTTAGAGAGGGCGAAGATCATCTTGAATAATTTGGAAAATGATCCTGGAAAAAAAATATTGGAAAAAAAAATATTTGAAAAATTTCAATCCTTTATGAGCTTCGGTTCCTTAGCTATGATTAATTTATGATGGACAAGTGATTTTCGCTTATGATCGATTTCATCACGATTCTTCTGTTAAGCTTGGAGAGTAATTATACAATCTTATTGCTCAAAGTAGAGTCCCAAAGTGTTATAAATACCTCGGAGAATTTCAGTAAGATATTATTAATCATTTCTAAGATACAACGGTTCAAAGCGTAATCTAACAAATGGACAAATTTGTTGTTACACGATTTAGACAAGTTTGCTGTTACAATATATATATATATATATATATATATATATATATATATATATATATATATATATATATATATCAAAACTTTGAAATTTAAAATTCCCAGCATCCCTGGTTTGTCAGTGTACTTTTTACTTCGATGAAATCCTAAAATCTTAAAGGACATTTTTTTCTATTTTCTCATACGTCTTTTACACACACACACACACACACACACACACACACACACACACACACACACAGTTCTTTTCATACAGACATACAGACACACACACATACATACACATATGCGCAAAACACACATACACACACATACATACACACATACACACACAGACATACAGACACACACACACACATACACATATGCGCAAAACACACATACACACACACAGACATACAGACACACACACATACAGACACACACACATACACATATGCGCAAAACACACACACACACATACATACACACACATACACACACACGCACAAACGCAAATACACACACACACACGCACAAACGCAAATACGCACACACATACGTTCCTCACTTTTTCCTTTCATTTTATTTTATTTGATAATATTTTATTATTAAATATTCCATTTTTTTCTCATCATTTTTTTCCAACACATCATATTCTAACCACAGCCCATCTTACTAAACTTGACAACTTGATCCGATAATTTTGCCACACGCGAGTCACCTTTCCTCCTCCCCAACCTATAAGTCTCTTCATCTATGTTTTATAATCTCACTCCCCACCCCCCACGACACGCACTAGTAATAATAAACCTGACTAACGCTTTTACACCGATCAAAAAAAGTTTCGCACACCGAGGACTCAGATAGAAATCGTTTTTTTTTCTAAGAATACTATTTTCACTGGGAAATACCCCATCTACAAAATCATCTGTCAGTGAGTAATTCCTATTTCTCTGTTTATTCCTTGGTCCGTTGATAAAGGACACAGGCATGTCCGAAAATTCCGAACTTAAAGCTTTCTCTCCGTATTTATTTCTGGTTAATAATTAATATTTAATAAATGTTTATCAAACTGATTATTTTGCTACACATTCGTTTGCCCTTGTTTTATTAACTAACTTATGTATTTTACATATAAGAAGCACACGTGGACCCTTTTTATACACACACACACACACACACATATATATTAATGATATTTTATATTAAAAATATTTTACATAGCGACACGGAGATTTCTACGTTTCGAAAATTATTTTCAAATGTAAATCATTTTCATCAAAAAGTTATCGAATATTGCCTGATGACGGGATAAAAATTTTAAATCTCGAAACATAGAAATTCCCGTGTCGCAATGTAAAATTTTTTTAAAATATATATATATATTAGTATTTTTATTATGAGAGATTATAATAAAAACATTAAAATCATTACACAAAAGCGTTTATACTTCTATATTTTGTACTTCTTCGGGAGTTGGTAAGTAACCACAAAACAGTGGAATTTTAGTATCTGTCTATATTTCTATTTAATGTAAATAATGAAGTGGAATTTTATTCCACCTGTTTTTTCTCTAAATTTGAAATATATATATATATATATATATATATATATATATATATACAAATAAAGAGAAAACAGTCAGATTAAGAATCCACGTTTCTTTAGCATTTACATTTTTAGAGCTCTATAAAAACTGTAAAGGTTGGGCAACTATTGCCCCGACCTGACAGCGGTATTCTATTCAAGTTTATTCATTGTTTAATTTAGCTCTCTATATTTCTGAGATGAGGTATTTATATTTACACTATTTACATATTTCGGACTGTTGTCCTCATCTTTACTCTCATATTCACGACGTTTCACCCGGCCTTCTTCAGGATCTGTCTATATTTCTGAAATGAGGTATTGTAATTATTTACACTATTTACATTGTACGGACTGTTGTCCTCATCTTTATTGTCAAATCTACGACGATTAGGCCGTTCTATGCTCTGGCCTTCTTCAGGATCTGACTATATTTCTGAGATGGGGTATTGTAACTGTTAACACTATTTACATTGTTCGGGCTGTTGTCCACATATTTGTTAACATATTCACTACGTTTCAACCCTTGTAAACTCCGGTCTTCTTCAGGTGATTTGTACATCGAGCCGAACCCTCAAGGATACATGGTCCAGTAGATAAAAGCGTTGGTAATCCGGAGATTTGACCCAAAACAGAAGTGAAAAAACAAAGTTGGAAAGTTGAGTTAAAGGGAAATAACTTATATATATATATATCTGGCTCTCTCTATATATATATATATGTGTGTGTGTGTGTAAAATTCACATATAAATAAAATATATTTATAAAAGCACAATATGAAGAAAAGCAAAGCTAAAAAAAAACGTCTATATATATATATATATATATATATATATATATATATATATATATATATATATATATGTGTGTGTGTGTATGCATGTTTCATTAGAAACACAAATATATAAACTTCATCAACTTGTAATAAAAGATTAAATATAATGGAAGCTTTAATAATAAAAAAAAAAAAAAGCCAACTCTCACCGGTCTGTCAATATTAACTACGAACAAGGCCACAATGTGCTAACCATATTCGTAAAATAAAAACATCTCTACAAAACACTAAAACATACACATAAAGCACACACTCAATTTAGCTAAAAAATTGAATGATCATTGATAATGGCTAAAGTTATAGCCGAAAGCGCTCAGAAATATAAAACATTTTGGACAGTTCTTACACACCCTTTGTCCAGAAAAGAAAGCTCTTGTTCGAACACAAGAAAAATTAAATAAAAACTTAACCGTAGTCCCTTGTCTGTCGTTTTTAATGAAACATGCATAAACAAAGGATTGCTGCCTAAATATACAACTATATATATATATATATATATATATGATTATAAAAAAATTATTGGCTGAATTATCCCAGGAAAGGGGTTTATTTAAAAGTGCTCAATGCACATATAAAGAAAAGAAAAAAAGGAAAATTTAACACGCAGTGCTTTTAAATTTAAAAAAAATAAAACAGCCAAAGACGCTACTTTGGTTTCAACATTTCGCTATCCTCAGGCAATATGTGCAAAATATATCGCCCGAGGCTACCGAAATGTTGAAGCCATGGTAGCGTGATTGGCTGATTGCCTATATATATATATATATATATATATATATATATATATATATATATATTATATATATATACTCGACTCTGCCGTTGAATTCGACGTATGAGGATCAAGCAGATCAGTTCCCAGGAAACCGACAGCCCGACAACAGCACGTGTTATTTGATTATAATGGTGAAGGTTTCGTGCAGGACCATCCACACTTTTTGAAGGGCCGAATACGGAGACCTGGTGCACTAAGTGCCACAAGGTCCCCAAACGACCCTCCGCAGGTTTTAAATTCAGAGTTGTCCTCCTTCTAGACCAGTTACCATCCAAGGCTATAGAACCCAGTCTGTTTGGCTATTTATCCATAGCTGGAGGGAGAAGGGTAATAGAACATAAGGGAATGTAATGGATTCGACTGGAATTCAAACTCGGCCCTCCGATTCCTCAATCTAAGCCGCTATCCATTACTCCACCGTGCCCTCTCTCTCTCTCTCTCTATATATATATATATATATATATATATATATATATGTGTGTGTGTGTGTGTGTGTGTGTAATGTATGTGAGAGGAACTTCACATTAATGTCTCTTGATTATGTCCACTGATGCTACAATAGATACATGGAGAACGCAATGAAACCCTTACCCAAATCATATGTGCAGGTTGTCTGGCTGTCAGTTCCTAGGAACCGAGTTGCCTGACCCACGAACGTCGTAAAAACATCGACATCTCGAACGCATACTGCGGCCTCGAGATCCTTTGTCTCGGGGCCCCGTTTGAGAGGTGACGACGCGAGAGTCCACAAATATATGTATTTTTGTACCCGAAAAATGCTATTAGAAATGAGTTATTGTTTTTGGAGCGTGCAGTCGCAACGCTGAGTTTGAATTTAAATTTTACAATTGTGCGTTCTTATACAAATATGGTGATAAGTGAATTCTTTTTTACTGGTAAATTTTCTGTCAAAGTGGCATGAACTTTATTGTTCAATAATTACAGTAATGTCGCACTTATTATCCAAAAGTTGCATTTAGATCAGTTATTTTAATTTCAATAAATGTGCAATTAATTTACAAATTTATGAATTATTCATGCAAAAAACAAATACAAAGTTAATGATTTAATTGGCGAGAAATCCATCGTCGCGAACAATATACAAAAACCCCTGCACGCTCCAAAAACAATAACTCATTTCTAATAGCATTTTTCGGATTACAACAATACATATATTTTCGTTGTCCTCTTATTACTGAGTGTAAAAACAAGAACAAAATCTATTCCATACCTGAAGATGTCTGTAGAAACAGACGAAAGCTTGTAAAAATAATAAGAACTCATGCAACAGAAATTTATAGAAACAAGGATCTTTTCATTCATAAACAGGTTCGGGGTTTTTGTATATTATTTGAATTGTTCGCGACGATGGATTTCTCGCCAATTAAATCATTAACCTTTGTATTTGTTTTTTGTATGAATAATTCATAAATATATATATGTGTGTGTATGTGTGTGTGTGTGTGTGTGTGATGTATGTGAGAGGAACTTCACAATAATGTCTCTTGATTATGTCCACTGAAGCTACAATAGATACATGGAGAACGCAATGAAACCCTTAACCAGATCAAGATCGCAGCTCTATCAGCTGATAAATTTTAACTGATGAACAAAGATGAGTGTAGCGAACGTGTCTTGTCAGAAACATTTATCTCACCATTGGTGATCGCATTACACTCCCACGTCTAATTGTGATCCCATCCAAAGATTGAACTTGGTAAACATTCCACAAGCATCGATGAATATTTGTAGGGATGATCATCACGCAAAACAGTCACAGCTCCGTAGACGCTTTCATATCATTCAGGACTGATCTCTATAACAAAGCGGATACGGGCTTTCCATAAACTTCTAGCGAGAGAGATTGTATTCTTCAAATGTATAAATAGAACCTTACTGTGACCGAGGAGGTTAAAGCATGCCTCATCAAACCGTGGTTTCTCCTAGAAAGAGAGACGCCGGTTCGTCCGCTTCATTAGATTTTCTCAACTGTACAGTCCGATTGATGGAATGCACACTGTTTAAAATGAAAACACATATATCCACTCAAAATATAAATGAAGAAATTAAATAACATTTTAAAACATATTCCTTTACACTTTGACAATAGAGAAAAAACATTTATTGGCAACACCAATATATTACACGACGAAAATAAAAAACGAACACTTCAAATTCTCGAGGGCTTCCATATGAAAATTCTCCAACACTAAACAAAATTTATTACGAATATAGCAACAACATAATAGAGTGAATATAACATTTAATACAATTTTAAATTTCTAACAATTTCCAGTCAGTTGAAATGCTTATTTTGCAAAAATCTTCCATATCTACAATGGATAAATTTAAAATCATAAAAAAAAAAAAATTGTAACTGAACGCATTTGCGCATGTTTTTAAGAATCACTATCACACCGAAATACAGATTTTATCGCAGTTACAATAAGTTTGTCTTTGTAATTTACCGCTGAAGGTGATCTTAGAAAAGACCGAAAGTACTTGGGTAAAAAAAAAAAAAAATCTACGACGCCTCCCTTGATGATTTTCATTTTAACATGAAGAAACTGATTAGACAATTGGAAAGGATCAGCATAAAAATAAGTAGACACAATATGTCTATATTATTCAATGAAACGTGTTTGAATGAAGATAAGCTGCCTAAACACACACACACACACACATATATATATATATATATATAATGAATAGACTTATTCAGTCTTCTTCAGACTACACTCCCAATAGTTACACATTTTGCTATAAATAATGTTCTTTGTTCTCACCGGAAAAAAATATCCACTCCAATAGGGTTAGTGACCGCCAATTGGTCTGACGAAATATAAGGTCATATTCTGTTTCCGATAGGGATATTTTGATTTGAACGGATAACGCGTGATTTTAAAATGCTACTGATGCTATTATTCAGTTCCAATATCTGGAAGCTGGCTACCAAATCATCAAAATATTGAGTAAAATTCGTTTCATCTGTTGTTTCTGGGAGCGCCTGAAATCGCACACAGACTCGTTAAGTTTTTTTTTTTTTTTTTTTTTACGAATTACAACCACTTTATTTTTGTGGTCAGTTCTTGCCAGACAGAATCATATGATTTCAGAAAATGTGTAGTTACTTGCAAAATTTTTACTGGTAAATTCAAGCGCTTGTTGATAAACAAATATCTTTAAAATTCGTCTGACTCAGTATTAATTTTCCAGACACCCATCCTAAGGCATTCCTGGTGATAGAAATGGTTGCGGGTAATTAGAATTAAACCTCGTATGTACTTTAAATGAATGGGCTTGAAAGAAAACGACTCTTTCTGCTTAGCCCCAGACCCTTGTCTACTTCTAACTTGAAGGGTGTGGAATGGAGAAGCTAAGGTCCGAGTCAACTGAAAATAATGTGTCAAAAAGTAATGCAATTTGTTTTATTATAAAAAATAAGGAACACAATCAAACCTTATCGTACATCAAGATGTAGCTATATATATATATATATATATATATATATATATATATATATATATATATATATATATATGACAAGTTCACATCCCTGCTACTCAAAATAGCCACCATCTCTTTCAATGGCAATCCTCCACCTGCGAATGAGTCTATGCATCCCTGTTTCGTAAAACTCAGCTGTCTGCTGATATAGCCAATTCCTTACTGCAGTTTTCACTTCTTCATCACCACCATCAGCGCCTCTTTCATTGGAATAAAGAGATGGTCATCTTAACGTGCTAAGTCAGGTGAGTAGGAAGGATGAGACAACTGTTCACCCGAAAGAGGTGATTGCCTCTCTTGTTTTGAGGCTTGGGTTGTGTTGAAAAGCCAGACTTCAGAAATGGGCATATGATGATCCCAACTGTCAATTAAAAACTATGGAACATCTTCTAGTTTACCCCAATCTTGAAGATTCATGCACATTTAACGACCCTGAATCCTTAACACCCCTGACCAAGTTCTGTGTGCAATATTAGATGGGTGTAGCGACTTGATAAGAAGATCTCCGAATTTGCTCTTACTCGTCTTTTAAAGGTTTCAGTATATGCTTCCTAAAAGATTGTTTCTTCTCTTGATAAGAAATCGACAAGAATAACACATTGAGCATCACAAAAGACAGTCGCCATGATTTTTTACAGCTGATTTTTCTGCTTTGAACTTTTTTGTCTTTGGAGATGCCGGAGGACGCCATTCCATTTATTGTCTTTTTGATTCCGGTTCGTAATGATGAATCCGGGTTTCATCACCAGTTAGGGGCGTTTGAAAGAGAATTTTGTCTCTTTCACTGACTTCAAGAGTTCAGTGCAACATACTTTTCAGTCCAGTCCTCATCAGACAATCATAATGGTACTCATCGGGCGCAGATGTTTGAATATCCAAATGACTCAATATTATGAGTCTTACCATGGCTAACTCCGAGATCTGACGAGAGTTCATCAATGGTTATGCGCATATCAGTTTTTGATTAAAGCGTTTGCTTTTTCCTTGCTGGCGGAATTGGCGCCCGGCTACTACGAGACATGTCTTCTAAGCTCGAACTTCCAAGTTCTTCTTGGTCAGTGGAATTCTCATTCAGATGGTAAGTTCATGCCCACACATGGCTGTAGTCAAAAGTTTTATCTTCGTATACGTTGTCCAATCTTTGGTGAATGTTTTGAGGAGTTTCTCTTTCGACAACAATGAACACGATTACTATTCTTTGCTTCTGACAGATTTTCAGCGAGGAAGCCATTTTTATATCACCGCATTTATTTATAGTCTTGGTAATACAAAAAAAAAAAAAAAGAAAAAAGTTAAAGATAGTATGCGTTGCCTTGACATCTGTACCAGATTTCAAATATTCTTATTAATAATTGCGTGTCCTATGACAGAAATTGAATTAATTTTTGACTGACCCTCGCATTACTTAGCTTTCTCAACGTTTCGCTTAACGGGACATCAACACCTCTATGGGTTATTTATATACCGAAATCTAAATATCTTGAATACAATTTTATGGCTTCAACTAAATATATTTTTTCGCAATGGTTTTAAAGACACAGCAAAACCTAACCTAAACACCCCCAAAATCTTTAAATATACAAATAGAAAAAATGCCGTAAGAATTTTTGCCGTTAACAATAAAAAATTTTAAAAATCCAGACGACATGCATTCAACAGATGTCAGAATTCATTGAAAAATACATCCCTACCCCCTACCAAAACGTAACTAATAACGGATACATCAAAATACAGATATAATGAACACACAAACACCCCTTGTCTGGTTGAATTGGATTACTCTGTATCCTTGGAAACGTGAATTATGATTTTTGCTGTGTCTTTAAAAGCCAGTAATTTTAAAAGTTACTTCAAAATTCGCTTGAGGATGAAATGGAACTAATGTCTTTAATTTAATTACAAAATTAAATTCGGAGCTTTCAGCTTCCATTCTTGATACATGGTTAGAACTGTGTAGCGAAAAAACATATTTTAAATCAATTAATTTATAATATTAATGCTCTGTAAATTTACATAGAGCACTATTTTGTAAAAATAAAACTATCTATAAGAACACCGGATTATATATCTTACTGTTCTTTATATATATATATATATATATTTGTTGAGGGGGACCTCGAGGTGGTGTAATGGTTAGCAAACTTGTCTTGCTAGAACAATTACGACTGAGGTGACCCATAATTTCGGCCTTGTGCCACATCTAAGCTACACTTGGAAAATCTCTATATCTGTGTGTGTGTGCGCGCGCGTGGCATTTAATATGTTAATATACACCCAGTAACACACACACACGCAAACACACACACACACACATAGAGAGAGAATGTGGATAAATAACAACTGATTTTTTCTGAAATTTTCTCTCCGCAATATTTATTTTCATAAGAGTCCTATTCACTTGGCAAGTTGTCGCAACATAATCTTCCCATTTTCCCCCATTTTAAGGACCGATGCGACATAATCTACCTATGTAGTTGTTTTATTTTTTTTTTATTTTGATTTGGACATGTGTCATATTAAGCAAAGCCTAATAAAAGTTAAATATATCTCTTCTTTTCATCTTTTTATAGCACTATCATAAAAGAAAACAATGCTCTCTTTGAAATCTATTAATAAGTAAATAAACAAATAAAAACAAAAACAAAAACTGAAAGAAGGCTCGTTTTTTATTCATTTCTTTCTCATAAATGTCCCTGGGTCGTTCCCAAACACTTTTCCCAGTGGGCGGGAATTTTCTTTATAAAAATAACCATTTCTGTCGTCGCCACAAAATATGTATTTTTAATAGCCATTTATTTTTAACTGTCGTCTCGCTCTCATTAATTTCCTAAAAAAGATCATTTTTCTTAAATAACCAATAAGCCATATTATAATACATATTCATTAGTCGCTTAAAAAAGACATTCTTTTTTCAGATTTATTCATGAATTATGAATTATGAAATGAAGTGATGGTTGTATTTCTTCTTTTGGGGACGCCTCAGCCCCGGGAAATAAATCCAACCTCCTCCCGAAGGAGAGGTACTGTCTGAGGGGAATATTTTTTAAACTTTCGCCGACAGCGGGTAACAAAAACAGCAAAAGGAAGCATGTCCGAAAAATACGTACCACGTGACCACCGAGATGTGAGTTTTTACTGGTACAACACAAGCGGCATTAATGTGGACTTTTTCAAGGCAAAAAAAAACAAACAAACCCCGAAATGAATTTATCGAAATAAAGTAAATAACAAACGTCCCTTGCCAACGTTCACAACAAATACAGGCTGTCCATAGAGTTCGTGTGCATTTTTAAAAAAATTATAACTTTATTTGTATTTGCAATAGAAATAATCTGTAAAAAATGTTATAAAGTTTAATGTACCTAGTTTTAAGTAGAGCTAAAATAACTAAATGTGATTTCTGGCAGTACTGTAAATTAGTTGGCAAATTTTTTCCGTGAACTGCAAAATCGTATTACCCTTTGTATTGCTAATGATGGAGGACATGTGGAAACTTAAATAAAATTTCAATAAAACCTTAAAAGAATATAGATTTACTTCTTTCTAATCCTTTTTACAAATTATTTCTATCGCAAATACAAATAAAGTTATAAATTTTTTAAAGTGCACACGAACTTTATGGACACCCTGTATATCAAGAAACCAAAAGAAAATGGTTGAATGCGTCAACACAACAATACAAACAATATTTCTACGCGTGAAAATATTCTCTTCAAACGTAAAGTAATTGACGTAATTTTTCAGTTGATCATATGAATAGTTATGTGCCATGCGTGATACATGTTTAGGCGATCATGTATCTTTCGACACATCACTGATGAGGCAGATATTTTTCCCGCAGTAGGTTGCCATTTCTTTCTGTGGTAGACCAGTTGCCATCCAAGGTCTGTCCTGGTATTTGCCGATAGCTGGGAGGGGGAGAAGAAGAGGATTCATACCTTTCCTAAGGGCATTATCACGTAAGTGAATGTAATGGATTCGACTGGAATTCGAACTCGGCTCTCCGATTCCTCAATCCGAGCCGCTATCAGTTAAGCGAATTAACTACTGATTCATATAATTGTGTGTGATTCGCTACTTAAACTGTGAAATAATAGTCACAGTAATTGGAGAAGATACTGTAACTGATGTAATGTACTAAAAGCGATTTGTAATGTTTTCTGCAAGAGATTTCAGGCTGAACGATGCTCCACAATCAAGTAGACTAGTTTCTTTATGTTAGTCTCTTTGATGTGTGGATTCCATATCAGTCAGTCAGTTATATGCCATGTGTGATGCACGCTTACGCGACCATGTATCTTTCGATACATGACTGACGAGGCAGATTTTTTTCCTGCAGTAGTTAGACCAGTTTGCCATCCAAGTCTATAAAACCCGGTCTGTCTTGGTATTTGCTGATAGCTGGAGAGGAGAGAGAAGGAGAGGATTCATACCTTTCCCAAGGCTATTAGCACATAAATGAATGGATTCAACTGGAATTTGGACTCTTCTCTCTTATTCATCAATCCGAGCTGCTATCCATTTCTCCACAAAAAGGACATTTTTTTTTCAGATTTATTCATGAATTATGAATTGAAAAGACGGTTGTCAGCAAAAGGGAACTGTCCAACAAGCGAGTTACAAATTTGAGATACCAAAATTAAGCACGCACATAAATGTAAATATCTAGGAAGTGTTTTAACAGGGGCACGGAAAATACGACGCTGAAATACGAAGCACTTTCGAATAGGGAAAGATGGCTTCCAAAAGCTGAGCAAGATATTAAGAAACAAGAAAATTTCGTTAAAAACAAAGAAAGAGTACCGAACTCTTATGAAATATCTGTTCTCTTATATGGCAGTGAATGCTGGACAATCTCCTCACAGATGAAGAAGAGTTTTGAGACAACAGAAATATGGATCTACAGAAGGATGCTGAGAATATCATGGACTGAACATGTGAGCAGCAACTAGTTTTAGAGAGAAGGGAAGCAAACAGGACGCGTATACATAGAGACAGAGACTGCTGAAATTTCTTGGGAACATAATGGGAAAAGAAGGCTTTGAAAATTTGACACTCATAAGACATAGTGAAGGCAAGAGGAACAAGAATAACAGACCTAACAAGCTTGTGTAGAACAGGGATTAGGGGAGATAGCAAAAAGATACATTTTACTAAAAGCTATAAAGAACAGGATATTGTGGAGCGCCATGACCGTTCAGTCTTGAATGGATACGGCACATCAAAGAAGAATCATTAAAAAAAGAATATTAACATTTTGGCCAAAATTGTGCTTCCTTTGCTAATAGACATTGATAATTGTTTTTATTAACACCAGCACCACATGTGCGATAAATTATAGTTATATTTGTATTTTACTCCTTTTAGTTGAGCAGTGTTATTGGTGTTTTACGTATATATACCTTGTATCCTAACCGTTATCAGAATATAGAACCAATTAACTTGGGCTACTCCATTACAAGGATCATGGCTACTGACAAAAGTTTTTATGAGTTGATGCTTAGATACGAGATCGAAAACGTCATAAAAAGAATGAGATGGAAACTCTTCACCTTTAAACACAAGAACGAATATAACAATTTTAAAGATGCTGATCTTTATGGATTTAAGTCCCCTCCCCAACAAAAAAAAAAACAAAACAAAAAACAAAAAACACCACCATCCGACGAATAATTATTGGGATTCGAGAACGGTCTATTCTTGGTAGCAAACAAAATTAAATTCGCTAAAACTACCAACAGCAAATAATGTTAAAGGACGTTTTTATGATCTAAAAATCAGATAAAATAATTAACAAAACAAATAAGATGGGTAACCACTCCAAAATCGATGCATAGCATTTTTCGGATACAACAATACATATATTTTCGTTGTCCTTTTATTACTGAGAGAAAAAACAAGAACAACATCTATTCCATACCTGAAGATGTCTGTAGGAACAGACGAAAGCTTGTAGTAAAAATAAGAACTAATGCAACAGAAATTTATAAAAACAAGGATCTTTTCATTCATAACAGGTTAGGGGATTTTGTATATTATTTGAATTGTTCGCGACGATGGATTTCTCGCCAATTAAATCATTAACCTTTGTATTTGTTTTTGTATGAATAATTCATGAATTTGTAAATTAATTGCACCTTTCTTGAAATTAATATATATATATATATATATATATATATATATATATATATATATATATATATATATATATAAATAAGTGTATTAGTGTTTTATATATATATATAAAATAAATGTATTAGTGTATATATATATATATATAATAATTATATTAGTGTATATATATATATATATATATATATATATATATATATAGTGTCTATATATATATATATTTATATATATATATATATATATATATATATATATATATATATATGTATTAGTGTATGTGTATATATATATATATATATATATATATATATATATATATATATTAGTGTTGGGACGATTAATCGGAATCGGGAATTGGAAAAATCGCAAAGGCGAAGGTTAGGAATCCCATTCACAGATTTCGTATTGACTCTCAGAGTCTAATTTAATTATTTTATTGGTAAATTATGGTAAACGAAGTAAATATTCTAGAGTTCACTTAGCCTATTCCCTCAGCAAACCTTTTAAATTTCTGTTTGCTAAATGTCTATATGACGCCTCTCAGAGACTTCCCACTTGAGTATTAAAAGATTGAAAACGCATCAGACAAGATTTTAAATTTTACTGGCACCAGTCTGACCCTATCGTTGTCTGATAACCTCTGAAATAATTAATGTTTTATTGTTTTTTTTTTTTTTTTGTTGTTTTCCGGTCTCATTAAGTGGACCTATAATTGTTTTTTCCCAGGTTTTTCAGTGTGTTCAGACGTAATCGCCTAAAAAATAAAATCTCATGGGAGGGGGGAGCTTTAGCTGAATATTCCTTTTAATTTGACAAACTTCTCTCATGTTTTTCCATTATGTATTGTATCCAAGATTTTAATAAACTCATTGTGAGATATTCATCTATAATTTTTTTCCTTTTGCCATTTTTTTCCTATTTATCCACTTTTGCCATTTTTACCGTTGCCATTTTACCCTGCCATTTTTTTCCGTTGCCATTCACACACATTTTACCCTGCCATTTTACCTAAATTCAAACACACACACACACACACACACAAATATATATATATATATATATATATATATATATATATATATATATATATATATATATATATATATATATATTAGGAGTAATAGTTAGCGGCGGCTTGGATTGAGCAATCGTAGAGCCGAGTTCGAATTCAGTCGAATCCATTACATTCACTTACGCGCTAATACCCATGGAAAGGTATTAATCCTTTTCTTCTCCCTCTAGCTATGGGTAAGTAGCAGGACAGGCTGGGTTTTATAGCCATGGATGGCAACTTGTCTAGGAGAAGGACAACACTGAATTCAAAACCTGCGGAGGTTCGTTTGAGGGCCTTCTGGCACGTAGTGCACCGGGTTTCTGTATTCGGCCCTTCAAAAAGTTTGGATGGCTCCGCACAAAACCTTCACCACTATAATCAAATATATGTGCTGGTGTCGGGCTGACGGTTCCTAGTAAATGATCTGCTTGACCCTCATATATCGAATTCGACGGGAGAGTCGAATATATATTAATCGGCAAACCCAGTTCCAAGTTCGCTTGAAGCTGATCCCAGTAATGGGGTTTTAAGGGAGACAGTCGTTTTGGTCTATGAATATGTAGTTATTAAATTAATTTGGTTAACTTGTCGGCATTCAACCCTCTGGTAGACTATAGGGCTTACTAGGCTGGCTAGCTAATTACAGCTGTAAACGCCTGCTCAGACATATTTTCTAGTGTCTGTGGGAGAGAGCAAATAATCTGATATGATTGGTTATTTAACAATACACTAGAACCCTAGGTCACAATGATTTCTGACTTCGTGTTAACCCAACAGTGTGTGGGCGTGTGGTACACTGTTTAGATTTTTCGGATCTCATCATAGTTAATTTTCTAAATATTGGGAGGTGCCTGGAAACCATATCGCTGGTTTCACACATATCGAAATATTCAAATAGTTCATTTCTTTATAAACCTGTTAAATTTCAATGTTCATTTAGGTTATCTTTTTTTTATTTTTTTTTTATGTTGTTTGAAAAATAACGTCCGGTTCTAGAATCAACGTTTATTCCAGAATTAATGTATTTAACTGTGTTTAAATCAGTCAAAACAGGAACTCCGAACATCTATAACATTTCTGCCATCGACTTACAAGATTATTCATGCCTTTACGAGAAACTCAATATTTCGACGGCAAGAGATCATCCTGTAACTCTTTGAGCCCTGACCATCGGTTGAACGGTAGTAGAGAAAAAATGTCTTAATGACCAGCCACCAGTTGAACAGTAGGTAAACACTTGTAACTATTTTTATATCTAACGTGAAACTTTACATACCAATTATTTGCGAATTTTGACTCAGGATCTCAGGCAGAAAAATTAAAATTGTTGAAGAACGCAGGGCTTAAAGGATTAATGCAGCTTCTGCATCTTCTTTGAAACGGAATATCTTTTGACTTAAAGAAGGATTAAGAAGCTTGAAAAAGTGGTAGTTAATGGGCGAGAGATCAGGAGAATAGTGTGGATAGGGCAACGTCTCTTATACCAAGTCTGTGAGTTTCTGCAGTGTCTTCCTGGCAAGATGTAACCAAGTATTGTCATGATGAAGAATTGGACATTGCTGTTTAAATCCGTGCCAATCGCATTTTGCTTAACTGAACGTAAATTTCATCAAGTTTCTGGTAGTAAATTTCGGCAGTGTTGCTCTGGTTAGATTCCAGAAATCTGTAATGGATGACGCCAATGGCGGGCTACGAGACAGTCAACATAATCTTCTATTGATGGCTTTTTCATCATAGTCGTTTACGGTCGTCATAAAAGATCACAAGTTACTATTCGATCAAGAAATGGATCATTCACATTTCATTCGAATAGAACTGAGAATAAGATTTTGTGCAATTATTATAATAATATATTAGAGCACAATTAAAATATCTGTTCTAAAGAGGAAGCACGGTGGATAGCGGCTCGGATTGAGAAATCGGAGAGCCGAGTTCGAATTCCAGTCGAACCCATTACATTCACTTACGTGCTAATACCCTTGGGAAAAGGTATGAATCATCTTCTTCTCCCCCCTCCCAACTATGGGTATAGACCGGGTTCTATAGCCTTGGATGGCAAATGGTCTACCGCATAAAGAAATGGCATGCTAATGCTTGAAAAAAATCTGCCTCGTCAGTCCTGAATCGAAAGATACATGATCGCCTAAGCGTGTATCACGTATGACACATAACTGACTGAATTGATTCTAATGGTTGGTATTATTTTCCAAACACCCTAATAACTGGATGATCAGGTCGTCATTAACTTTCTATGATTATTAAGCAATTAGATTTGAACTCGTATCTTGACTTATATCTATTACACATTGTTTTCTACTTGATGTCTCATTGAATTATCGATGATGACACAGATATATCCGCAGATTAAACTTTAATTAAGTATTATAGCCTAAATTTACTTCATCTGATTTTCTTGTCAAAATTAGAATACGCATATGTACGCATAATGTAATAGCTTTTCAACGCAGGAAGTGGATTCTTTGAGCTAGAGTTTAAATTCTAGCTGAGACCATTGCGTTACCCTTCCACACAATAGTAATGTTAACAGAAATACTAACCGTTTCCTGATAAGAAAATATTCGGCATTCAACTGACCAATCAGCCAGTGTTTATGTCGGTTGAAATTTATAAAATAATTCTCTTGAAAATAATTTTTCAGAAAAATAGGTTTCTTATTTTCAGTAGCTATTACCTCACTTCCCAATTATTGATGGAGGTTTCCTTCCTAAAATTTTGTTTGAAGTAGAGTGGAAATTCTATATCTTGATTATATCATTATTTTCTCTTCGAATGACATGTGATATCCATTTTAGTTGTTGCTGTCGAAAGCCCTCAAGTGATGTAGTTTCTGTGATTTAGTACAGTTCATTGTGATTCGTTAGCGTCAGTCCACGAAATTAGAATGAGAATAGTCTTCGCCAAGGCTCACAGGGTTTACTCGCTCAAAGCCATTTTTAACCATCGGTTGTATACAATTGACAGTTTAAATATTTCTGAACGGATTTGGCGCTACTTGGTGGAATACGTTATGGCTGCTCCAGTTACTGACATGCACTAACTACTTATTTAAGATGTTGCATATTGAGAAAGATGCCCAGCTAACAAAGCCATAGAGTTTTACTTTGAAAAGACTGACTTCAAAAAGTTCAGAGGTCATCCAAGAACCACCATAATCCCAACGCTGAACCGAGACATTCAAAGAACAAGGCAGAAAGATCCTACTTTTTCTTTGGAGAAGTTTACAATCATGGAGGATCTGCAATGAATCCGCAGAGGACAGAGAAGCCTGACAAAATATTGTTGAATCAGTATACAATGTCACTGAAGATGAGAGAACATTTTAATTCATGGCCTCAAATCGAAACAGATTATGACGTGTGGCTCTATGCATAACATCTATGTGAAAGATCTGACAAAGCTATTTAGTAATATGACTCGAGTTTTCAGGCTAATGTTTTGGTTCTGCAGCAATTGGCGGTGGTGGGCGAAACTACTTCTAGCGAAAGCTACTCTATTGGCAATTTCTTTATCTTCTCTATTTGCATTATTCGGAGTATTGTTCTCATCTTTGTCGCCATATTTATTACAACGTTTCGGCCGTTGTACGCTCCGGCTTTCTTCAGGTGGTTGGAATGTCGAAATGGACCCTTTATTTCGCTCACTGTGGTAGACTGTTCAAGTTCCACTTGCCATGTTTAATGGATGTCAGTTATCAGTTATCTCCTGTTAATTCCCCTTTCAAAGTTCTCCACCGCCTTAAGGACACATGGCACAGTGGATAAAGGCGTTAGTTACATCCAGTAAGAGGACTCAAAGAGTGTGAGTTCAATACTCGGTTAAGCAAACAGTGTAATAAAAAGACAACTCTGAATTCAAAACACGTCTGATTTTAAATGCCAAATATATCTTTAAAAAAAACTGTAATAATATAATATATAATTGCCTTAATAATGTAAAAACCAGACATTTTTAAAAATTTCAATTGCGTAACGTTATGTCTCTATCCAGCACCTGAAGATTACGTTGTTCATGAAACTCCGAGTGGTGCTACCGATGGAGGATAATATGCATATATATATATATATATATATCGGGTCGGATTGATGGAATCGGAGAGCCGAGTTTGATTTCCTGTCAAATTCATTACATTCACTTGCATGCTAATATCTTTGGAAAAGCTATGAATCCTCTTCTTCTCCCTCCAGCTATGGGTAAAATAGCAGACCGGGTTCTATAGCCTTGGATGGCAACTGGTCGAGGAGAATGACAACTCTGAATTCAAAACCTGCGAAGACATACAGAAACCTTGTGGCACGTAGTGCACCAGGTCTCTGCATTCGGACCTCCAAAAAGTGTTGAGGGTTCTGCACAAAACCTTCACCACTATAATCAAATCTCATGTGATGGTTTCCTTGGAACTGATCTCCTTGATCCTCATACGTCGAGTATATATATATATATATATATATATATATATATATATATATATATATATATAAACATAAAACATTAGGCAGCATATAATTTATATACAAAAATAATCACACATAGAATCAATCAGCAATATTAATGCTATTATTGGCGACATCCATCGCTAGTAGTGTATAATGTATGTATTAAAATACTGTTAATCCATAGAGTGACGTGATCCTGATTTATAAAACTGTTGTCTGTTGTTTCCAGTTTATATTTTTTTAAAATGCAAGTATTTTCTAATAATCCTTTATTCATCGTCAGGCATATCTTTTTCTTTTTAAAATCAAAAACTTGAAGACGTAATAAATGTTTGTCGACTGAAAGATGTTTTTTTGAGTATGTGCTATTATTGACGGTTGTGTACAATATCGGAACGTGCAAAGACGCAACGTAAGTTTGTGACCTTGGGTTTCACGCTTTTGCGATCGTCAGACAATAAAATAATATAATAAATTGCAAATATATATATATATATATATATATATATATATGGCCTGACGATTGCGTCTAACATGAAACAGCCTGTCGCCTCTAACTGTTGACTTCAATGTTCACTTTTATTTTTGCACACGCTCTTTCTCTGATATTGAGCACTTTATCCCATAAAATAGCACACCATAAGAATATATATATATATATAGAATATATATATATATATATATATATATATACATACACTTTTCATATCTATCTATCTATCTATCTATCTATCTATCTATCTATCTCTCTCTCTCTATATATATATATATATATATATATATATATATATATATATATATATATATATATATATATATATATATATATATATAATATATTATTTACGGTCTGTAAACCAAGCAATGAAGTATGCATATTTCAGTAATATTACTGAAATGGCTATCCCACCGAAGACCAATATTTTTGACAACAAACCTGTTTTTAATTTCACGCAAGGAAGTCTTTTCGATCTTAAGAAGAGCATACAGACTGAAAATGCTAGACTTGTTGACGAGCAAGTTTTAAAGAAATGAATTAAAAAAAAATCTTCTTTGTAATCAACAAATATATTTAAAAAAAATAATTTCATTGAATGCATAAATATGGATGACATAGAATTGAACACTCGTCCGGACGACACGTTGTTAAAACCATCAAATTACCCGGGACGGCAAGGTCCCGGATTATTTGATGGTTTTAACAACGTGTTGTCCGGACGAGTGTTCAATTCTATGTCATCCATATTTATGCATTCAATGAAATTTACCCTGCTTAAGAACGAGGATGTTTACTCAAATACGTATATCCACGGCATTTGAAGAAATACCGTCGGATTTTTAAGTAAAATTCACTAATCCCTTAGAAATTGCTTAGTTTACATATAGGATACGAAAATAAAGTTAGCACGCATAAGCTTCCATAGATCCCAACGATAGTAATTGTACCTTGCTTTGTTCTGAAAGCCTTCCATTGTTGAGTGATTTAACGTACACTAACGTGACGCTATGTTTCCAGAAAGCACATTCTCTTTGTTATGACTCTCGAATGCACAAACCGGTAGATGTAAATTTACACTCTCAAAAACATTAAAAAATAGGTATGTCTAATGAAATAAGTTCTGATTTATCCACTATATAAACAGGGTGGTATGTGAGAGTCGAGTTGGTCGCAATGTAGTTATATGACTCGTCCAGCGGAGGCGACGTTGAAGGATGTTAATCTCAACGCTGCGGAGAAATGTCTGAGAGAAGTCCTCGTTGTTGGTGGTGCGGTTCTCCCAACTGATGCGAAAGATTGTTGGGGAGAGGGTCGTTTGATGTCCCGATGATAAAAAGTTCAGGTCTCGTTAGCGTACAGAATAGTGGAGAGGATCACGTCCCCGAAAACCATGCTTCTGGTTTTTATGGCAAGGCCGTGATTATTGAAGACCCGATGTGGGAGCGTTCCGTACGCACGATGAGCGGGTTTGATCCTGTGGTCAAGGGCTCTCTCACAGGTGACATTATTCGAGTTGATGCTGCCCTGGTAGGGAAAATCACCGACATCTTCTACCGGCTGTTCGTCGATGTTTATGCTGACGTCCGGTGTTGCTGGACGAGGATCTTTGTTTTTTATATTGAACTGCACCCCAAAGTGTTTGCAAGCATCGTTCTACAGGTTTGCCGATCTCAGGAGGTTAATGGCAGTACGGTCTACAGATGCAGTCGCAGGAATTTTTGAAGCGTCAATACGCTTCCCATACCCAGATTCGATAGACAGGCTAATACCGCACTTAGACGGACGCTGAAGCCGACGAGTGGACATGCGCCACCTTGAAGCCGTTCCCCCCGATGCCTACTAGAATCGATGTTATCAAGTTTGTCCCTCTCAGTCAGTTAAGTGCGATATGTGATACACGCTTGGAAGATAATTATTATTACTGACTAGGCAGAAGATTTTCCCGCAATAGGTTGACATTTCTTTCTGCAGTAGACTGGTTGCCAACTAAGGCTATAGGTCCCAGTCTGTCCGTTTATTTAACCCATATCTGGGGGAGAGAGAGATGCATTAATACCATTCCCAAGAGTAATTGTGCGAATGTCTATGTAACGAACCCGACTGGAATTCGTTACAATCATTTAGTGTTCGTGACATTCACTTAAGCAAAAATGGCATTGGGAAATAATTAAATCAGTGAGGCAAAGAAACCGTTGATACGGTCTATGAAGTGGTGTTGAACCATACATCCTCGTCTGCGATGTCTGAGAGAGATTTCACATCTCCTCCCTGGAGTGGGTGTTTATATAACTACGTGTAATTTGATCCTTTCTCAAGCTTGAAATCCAAGTAGATCTGAGAAGTCACTTTAGCTCAGTTGTGCATCTGGCTTCTTTGACGTCATGCTTTAGGCGCAGTATGTTCTGCCGTGTGATACATACATCATTTGGATTCATACATTTTACTGTTTTACATCTGTTACGAGTTATTCAACCGAAATAGCCATAAAACTAGAGCAATGGTCAACAAGCTTGTCTCGCAGTCCATTATTACCTGTAAAAACTTCAATCTTCAATCAGTGTCCCACATTTGTTACACAGTCCCAGACTGACTGAAGCTAAATATAAGTTCCCTAACGTAAAGCAATGGTTAGCAGGATAACCTAATCTTCACTAAAAAGCCTACACTTCTGACTTTTTTCATACTATGTTAAACTTTGGAAATATCAATTTGTGTGCATCAGAATTTTGAAATAGAGGAGGTTCAGTTTTCAGTTTTTTTTTTTTTAAATATCAGTTTTGCACACGATACAAAAAAAGCTGGGGTTTGATATACCAACTAATGTCACCGAAAACTATATTCATAGATTTTACTAATTTTTAAGCATATAGTTTTAAAATCGTCTGAAAAATGTACAGATTTTTGCTTAAAGACTGACTTAAAACTTTTACTATTACAAGAATAAATCCAAATAAATTTAATATCTTTTGTAAGTTAGATACATTGAATGGAAAATATATTCAAACCAGAATTCTAATTATGAATCTCCATAAGTAAAACATGCTTTTTTTTTTACTGTATTCGATAAGTGAAAACTCTGTAAAAAATCGTAAAAGATTACAAAAAAGGCTACTCATTGAATAAGATTTGTTAGATCATAATTAATAGAAGCAAGAAATAGATAAAAGTGTATGTAACACAATAACATTCCTGGGCACACATTATAAAACAAAATGTTTCAATTTACATTGTTTATCGAAAACCACACTAAAACTCACCATAGTATTGCTAAATGTTCAGTATGTTTTGCCTTGAAGTAAATGAAGGTTTAAATTTGATGGCACAATGATTTAATAACAATGTGCTTGTGCCATATATCTTTTCCATATACAATTTGTAAAGCTTCAGCAAATCATGAATATTATAAGGATGTGCTATAAGGCATTCACTGATCACCGGAATGAAATTCCAACGCTATGATTGTCACTTTTTCACTGAAATCGTTATTTTACTCGGTTTAAAAGCTGGGATTTAATGACATAAGAACTGATATAAAAAAATTACATTCATAGTTCTTATCAATTTTTAAGCATTTAGTTTTAAACATCGTCTGAAAAATGTACAGAAATACCTAATTTCCGCAGGTTTTTGCTTACAAATTGACTTTAAAATGTTTTACTATTTCAAAAATAAATACAAATAATGTTGATATTTTTTTGGATTAAATACATTGAATGGAAAATATATTTAAACCAGAATTCGTCACAAGCGATTTTTTTTACTGTATTCAATATACAAACATATATATAAACTGTACAAACAAATATATAAACTGTAGAAATTTTAAAAGATTACAAAAAATGCTAATCAATGAAATTAGTCTTGCAAATTGACATAATTAAGTATGAATAAATGTTTACTTATCTAATGGATATTTTTAAAGTCTCTCCACTTACCTACAATTCATTTGACAAAGTGAAAAAATTGTGCTGCAAATATTTTAACGCAACATTTTATATTTCGGTCGACTGTTGCTTTATTCTCTGGATCATGTTAAAGATATGCAGGTATTGGTTATAGAATTTATTAACCCTTTTAATTTCAAATCAAATAACTGAATACATTTCAATTATAAATTTTATAAGGCTGTACTATAAGGTTTTTTTTTTTACTGACTACTGGAAAGGAATTCCAACACTGCAATTTTTAAGTTAAATTTAATATTTAAACTAATTTCCTCAAAAAATGGTAAAAATTTTAAAACAAATCCGGCGCGTACTACCTTCTGACCTGATTACGGGCCGCAGACATTTCTTTATGTCCATCGCTGTTGTATCAACATTTCGATTTTTCTACCTACATTTATACAAATTACATATATAAACTAAGCACAACTGACTATTAAAGGAGGGAAAATATTTCTCGGATTTTGACGACATTATAGGGTCTTTTTTTCGTCCAAATCTGAGAAATTGTTTTGTTCATGCTAAGTCTTGAAAAATACTATATAAAATTATTTTTTTTATATACATAATGTGTCATGTGTTTAAATATTATACAAGAAAAATTTCAATTTAATGTTAAACACTGCCGCAAAACAGTGTTGATTTATTTAAGATGGAATGATCTATTATGACATGTCTCTAATTTGTATTTAGATACATTGCATTTATTTTCAATTTTTCTAATTGGATTGTTCACCTATATTTTATATAATCCATTATTTTACATAATTAGGTTACAATAAAATTTGTATTTTATATGAATACTACCTTATGAATAGTATTATAATTATATTATATTATAATAACTTATATTATAATGTAATTATTTATTTATAATATAATAATATTTATAATTATTATAAATTGCTTTATGAATAATGCGTTATGAATACTACCTTATGAAAATTACAATGTAGTAGAGTTGGGGTGGGGGAGACACTGTAACATAGACTTAGAGCGCGGCACGAGACCATTGCGCATGTAAGCACGGGGAGGCTTTACTTTCGGAGCATCACTTATCTTTCAAAAGCGAACCGGCTACCTATATTGTCTGTCAGCGTTATTTTCGATGATGTTATCAGCATTTTAGGTCTAAATCCCAACTCGGCTTGCAAGCGAATAAAAAACTTGGATTCAGAGTGTTGAATTTAATCTGGGTCATGACTTTTCCTTCCAAAATCAATTCAGAGACTGAGTGCGGTTTTTGTGGCTACAGTTGTCAATGGAAACATGATATTCCGTGGGCGTTGCGTATTTTTTTCGGATACTTGCGAGAGTTTATTCTTTTTTGATGCTTTGAATATTCTTTGAGGAGCCGATCCCCAGAAAATATTTCTGAAAGGACATTGACCGACTTATTTAAGTTGTATTATATAGACTTTACCATTACCAAATTCTGTATTTCCAACTGTTCCAAAAGAACATTATTTTAAATATTATCGTCAAAAGGTGCGAGAAATTATATTTCTGACTATTGATGTCATTTCGCATTGTTAATTATAAACACTACATAAGACTAAATATCAATTGCGTTTATATAGTCGTCGGTGATTTTGGAATCAAGTCCCAGTCCCGAAAGCGGACT
Source organism: Acanthosepion pharaonis (assembly GCA_903632075.3). Taxonomy (NCBI): domain Eukaryota; kingdom Metazoa; phylum Mollusca; class Cephalopoda; order Sepiida; family Sepiidae; genus Acanthosepion; species Acanthosepion pharaonis. The sequence goes on from CAHIKZ030004549.1 coordinate 2,021,611, forward strand.
GAAGGCGGCCGTTGGTAAATCAATAAATAATTCTGTAAATAAACATATGCCTTCTCAAATAATGACTTAACTTATTCACTGTCGCTGCGTTTTAATAAAGTTCCCGAATTTCATAATAGAACTGGAATAACAGAACTGAATGCACAGATAGATAGATAGATAGATAGATAGATAGATAGATAGATGTGAATAGAGTGGGATGGATAGATAGATACATGTGAATAGAGTGAAATATATAGATATGAACAGAATGAGATAGATAGATAGATAGATAGATAGATAGATAGATATGAACAGAATGAGATACATATATAGATAGATGTGAATAGAGAGGGAAAGATAGATACATGTGAATAGAGGGAAATAGATAGATAGCCTGATCTTAACATAGGTATCTCTGTTGGATCGCTAAAAAGAGCATAGCATGATTAAAAAAGACATAAAAAGTTGATGAAAACAAAATTTTCGCGTCTAAATGCTTATGTTACTTTTTAGAGGAAAGATCAAAGTATTTTTACTTATTTTTTAAATTTTTCCTTCTTTTTAGAACATTGTAAATTTTGATTAAAAGACCTTGTTTCTCTTTTTATCAGCTTGGCTGATAAATTAACGTTAAACATTTGGGCGCGTTTTTTTCCCGTTTGACACACATTAATTTGGAAAATCTTGCAAAAATGAAAAATAATTGTTTGATTTTAATGAAATTTTCAGAAACTATTTACAAATGATGGAACTTATTATAAATACACATTTTTTTTAGTAAAGTCATCGCAGAAATTTTTTTTTTTTATATGTATTTACCCACTCTAACTAATTGTACGAAAACTCTATAATTTCAATTCTAGGAGTTTAGTGATTATATCAGTTAAAGCACAATGCTTTGAGGAAACAAAATCATGTTTTTTGTTTTTTTTAGTTGAGCCCTTCTACCTGAAAAAATCGTCTCTGAAAGTGTAACATACAAAACTCAATAAAAACAAAAATATTATTTAATTTCAAAAGCTTTTAATTGCTTTTATTTATTCCAATAAACATGGACAATATTGTCTGAAAGCAAAAAAGATATTTCGATGAAAAATGAATTTTTAAAACAATTACCTACAATTATTTTTTATTTCCGCAACCATTGTTTTTTATTTTTACATTATGTTGTTAATTCTTCTAAAATTATGGAAAAGCGCGTACAGCTTAACGGATGTTGTTTTTTAAGTAGATATATATTTACAGATTATAATTTCAAAGCTTATTACAAACTAATGAGTCTTCGTATATAAAAAAAATTAATTTGTCAATAATGTGTTTACCAATGAAATCTACGGAAGACCGGAAGTTTGGTGCGTGCAATAAAAAATAATGTCACGTGGATTGAGTTTCTGTCTAGTAAGGGTTGTTCTTCGCTGTATACGGCCCCTTAATTTAGCAAACTGTTCCCTGCTGAAACACGTGCATCATTTTCATTAAGTTAAAATAGGTACTTTCATCTAGTTTTCATCGTAGTCCTGTAATGTTTGGTTGAAATTGGTTGAAAATGTAGGAAAATTGATCCAATAACGGTGTACACACAACCTGGGTTTTAATTATAAAACCCAGGTTGTGTGTGTTTCACATTTTGCCTCTAGAAAAACTAAAAACTTTTCAGTCATTTACACTGGCCAATTTTACTTTTTAAATGAAACATATTGTTTGCTTTCAGAAAATACCTAGTTTCATGGGATTCAGATAAACTTTACCTGGTATTTTTCCAGATAAGTAATTTTTATTACATAAAAATATAAGAATCCATTTATTTATTTTTCCGAGAATATAGGCTGTGACAAAATGACTTTTACTATGTTTGATTATTTTTACTTGGGGATAGAATTTTTTTATAATAGCAAATCTGAATTGACTTTAGAGGGTCTATATGGGCCCTCAAACAGCAGTGCAGCACTTTTATTTTTTAGTTTTTTTAATAGTATTTATAATTTCTCCAGAGAGTATCAACAAACCTATGGTACATAGTAGTTAACAAAAAAAAAAATTGTAATGAAGGGGAAAGTTTTTTTACTTTAAATATTACAAGTTACTACTTAAGTAGGTCCGCTTAAAAAAAAAAAATAATATGTCCATTCTGTGCTTCCGTATGGGAACTCGAATCTCACGTCAGCTGTCAATAATTTATAGATGTCATCACTTGGCACTCTGTCAATCAACGGCAACGTGAAGATCGGCTCTTTTATCTTTAAAAAACATTTTTTCTACGAAGAAAGTAAGTAAAAGTTTCTTTCAAAATATTTTAAATAAACTTCAAATTTTCTAAATTTCTTCGAATAAATATTGAAATACGTATAATTAATTTTTAAACGAATTTTAAACGAAGAATTTAACTTATTTTTAAAATTTTAAAAAATATGGCTGATATAGAGCTTTTTTTCGTTTTTCTGTAAACAAGTTTTTTAACTAAAATTTCGGACATGCTAAGAATGAGTAAAAAATTTCAAAAATTACTCAAAAAATACTTTAGTGTTTCTTCTCAATAATGAAATATACTTTTATCATGAAAAAAAATTTTTTTCGTTAATTTTCAGACCGTTCTTGTCATGCTATATTAGATTTTCGCGAAATAATAGAGGTACCTATCTTAATACGATTTTTGTTAAAATCTTTTTTTAGTGTTGATAAAGTGTTCATGAATTAAATTTCTGAAACATTTCGATAATCGATTAAAAGATGGATTAAAATATATAATCTTCCGCCTACGGTGTTTCTGTTTATTTTTACCTTCCTTGTTTTTTTTTGTTCTAAATTTACAATATACTTTTTTTTTTTTTAAATTTTTATATGTTTAATTTTATTATTATCAAATATATTCTTATCGCTGGAGTTGGTAGATAATTTGACTTGGACTGATTTATATAAATTACTAGCAGCATGGCCCGGCGTTGCCCGTGCTTGATTCAAAAATCGTACGACTCATACAGCAATCGCTATCACTTGACTTAAAATATTTTTGCCCTTCCTTGCCTTTAAAGGAGTGCCTTTTGCTGTGCTGATGTTGCTACATGCCTTACTTCTTGCCTATCTCACACTGCGAATTTTTTCGAAGCTCTATACTAAACATTAAATCTGTTACGAAAAAAGAACTGAACAAAATGAACACAAAACGATCAGCTTTAAAAAAGGACTCGTAACTGGAAAAACCAAATGAAAAAAGAATGTTAACAACAAATACTTTTTCACACCAAAACCAGTTCTGCGGAATCAGAATCAACGTTGAGTTTAAGCAAGTGAATGAGCCAATTGGAGTAAAGTACCATACAGATTTAAATTTTTCCCACTTGTGACGAATGCAGCTATCGATTTTTTTAAATGCTAGCATGCTAGTTATTATTCGTGTCAGTCAGCTGTTGGCTCTCACGCTGGCCAATAGAATCTTCCTGCCTATTCGTGGCTGGCAGCTATAGGCCAGTAGAAAATGGCCGCAAACTGCAAACTGCCGTAGAAGAATGAAAAAAATCAATTATTTCCACTATCGATGGGAAATGCATAGTCGGTCTTGGCCTTCCCGCTAACTTGGAGCATGTGCATGTAAATTTTGGTGCAAATCCGTCGAAAATTGCGGCCGTGCATTCGTTGCACACACACACACAAACACACACACACACACACACACACACACACACACACACACACACACACACACACACACACACACTCACACACACACACATCCTGACTTTTATAGATATAGATCTAGAATTTTATGATGTTGGCTTGATTCTCTACTGACGTATCTATGATTAGATAGACCTTTGGTATATAGTTTGTAATAACCATTATTCAAATCCAAGGTCTTACCGAAGAAGTTGATCACATTAGCCTTGGTGGTACTGGTAATATTTAGCTCATGATCTTCCTCAATCGGTCTATATTTCTTGGACTTGTTTTTTCGGAGGAGAATTACACCGTCTTCTCTATAGAGTCCGGTGTCCTTAATGTCGAAAATAAATCTTAGTCGCCACAATAACAAAATTCCAACTAATTCACCGGCCTCTACTGAATCATATACTCCCATACCAATATTAAATTCTAGGTTACATTTTTGGGTCCACAGATAACCATTATGGAATAGTATAGGTTTTTGTGCCTGCTTTATGAATTTTATATCGCGATCGGTAATAGGACGGTAAATTATTGACAAAATTAGCAAATTCTCGGTGATGGACGGGTAAAAGTCATAAATATCAAATTGGATGAATATACTTTCATTCTTTCTTTTTATATTAGTAAACCATTCTATGGCTTCTGTTTTATGCCACTGGTTAATTCCTAGAGCATCTTTCGTGTATTTGCACGCATTTTCAAGGATGTCTTTGCTTATTTTACGAATATTATTTTTAATTGGTTTGAGTAATTGGCATTGAGAGTTGCTTAGGAAATATTCCTTATGCTCTTTAAATGTGATGAATGCTTGTTGTTATAGAATCTGTAGATGTTATCTTCAGTTTTTGTTCAGTGGCTATTTTTTTTGGCTTCACTATTGATGTTATTTTCCCAGTTGGAAATCATTTTATAAAACTTCTTAACTTCTTTGTTAATTTCTTATGGGACATATCTGCATCGATTTTGGAGTGGTTACCCATCTTATTTGTTTTGTTAATTATTTTATCTGATTTTTAGATCATAGAAACGTCCTTTAACATTATTTGCTGTACATCGTTGGTAATTTTAGAGAATTTAATTTAGTCTATTCCCAAGAATAGACCGATCTCGAATCCTAATAATTATTCGTCGTATGGGGGTGTTTTTTTGGGACTTAAATCCATAAAGCTCGGCATTCATATATATATATATATATATATATATATATATATATATATATATATAATTGGTATTGAGGGTTGTTTAGGAAATTTGCTCTGTGATCTTTAACTGTGAGTAATGCTTGTTGTTTGTGGAATTTGTAAATCCTATAATAGATTTTTAGTTCAGTGTCTATTTTCTTTGCTTCACTATTGATGTTATTTTATCCGTTTTGGGGAGTCTTTTTAAAAAACTTATTAACTTCTTTGTTAATAGCTTTATGGGACATATTTGCATCGATTTTGGAGTGGTTACCCGTATTGTGTGTTTTGCTAATTATTTTATCTGATTTTTAGATTTATAGAAACGTTCTTTAGCATTGTTTGCTGTAGATCGTTGGTAGTTTTAGCGAATTTAATTTTGTCTATTACCAAGAATAGACCGTTCTCGAATCCCAATAATTATTCGTTGCATGGTGGTGTTTTTTTTTTTGTTGGGGAGGGGACTTAAATCCATAAATGTCGGCATCTTTAAAATTGTTATATTCGTTCTTGTGTTTAAAGATGAAGAGTTTCCATATCATTCTTTTTATGACGTTTTCGATCTTGTATCTAAGCATCAATTCATAAGAACTTTTGTCATAAGAACTTTTGTCAGTAGCCATGATCCTTGTAGTAGAGTAGCCCAAGTTAATTGGTTCCATATTCCTATAACAGTTAGTCTATAGTGTGTAAATACTCATAACACTCATAATATTGCTAAACTAAAAGGAGCAGAATACAAATATAATTATAATTTATCGCACATTGAGTGCTGGTATTAATAAAACAGTGCTCAAAGTAATATAACAGAGCTATTAAGTATATATTAATAAATATACATATTATCCCACACCGGTAGCACGACTCGAAGTTTTATGCACAACGCAATCTTCTGGTGGTGCTGCGTATAGACTGACCATTACGTAATTTAAAATTTATTAAAAATATCTGGTCATCGTAATGTTGGGGCAATTATATATTATATTGGGATTACAGATTTTAAGTTTAAAAAATCGTTTGGTATTTAAAATAAACTGGATTTAAATTCACACACACACACACACACATACATATATATGTAGTGAGTTGGTCTTCTGAAAATCTTTTTTTATCTTATAAAGTTTCAAACGTAGTCATCGCATGTGACAAGCATCACTAGTCGTGAATTTTTGTGCTTAAAGTGCAATGACTGTTCATGGCTGGAAAAGACACTCAAATTCAATGAAAGTTAATAGCAATATCGCAGAGAATCGTAGTCTCTGGCTGGGCTTAGAGGCCACATTCGTGATGCACATTGTTAACTGGGAAATGGTGCATTATTCGCAAAAACGAGGAAGCAGACACCATTCAAATGGTTTATTTAAATCGACCGACAAGGCCCGTCAAATATTTTATTAAATTTGCCGAAGTTCCCGTACAAGATGTCGTAGACTGGAAATGGACAAAAAAAAAAAAAAAAAACAAACTCGAAAAAACTGTAATAAAAATTCCAAAAGACAGTTCTGGTCAATTCAATGAAACTAGTCTGAATAAATTCTAAGGATACGTTATATATATATATATATATATATATATATATATATATATATATATATATGACGGTCGCCTCTTGATGTTGATTTCAATGTCCACTTTTTTTATTTATTTACGCACTATCCCTGATATTTAGCCCATAAATATACCATAACTTAAAACTATATTTTGTCATATGTATCTTTCTCTGTTTCTCTCTCTATATATATATCACTATATATATATATATATATATATATGTGTGTGTGTGTGTGTGTGTGTGTGTGTGTGTGTAATAATCCGTTAGTATATAATCCAAGTGAATCTTAATAATATAAAATGTAAAAACTGATCCACGACAATGCCAATATAGGTCTTCTTGTTGGTTGAAATAGCTATTCGAATGAGGTAAAGTTGATTTCTATTCTATATATATATATATATATATATATATATATATATATATATATATATATATATATATATATATATATATAAAGTGAACGTAGAAGTCAACACTCAGAGCCGACAGTCAGTTTCATGCTAGATGCAATCGCCAGGCCTGACGTTTGCGTCTAGCATGAAACAGCCTGTCGCCTCTAATTGTTGACTTTATATTTCACTTTTATATTTACACACTTTATCTTCTGATATTTTTCATATTTATCTTATATATATATATATATTTATATATATATATATATATATATATATATATATATATATCTGTGTGTGTGTTTGTGTTCCGTGTGTGTGTTTAGAAGTGTGTGTAATTATTTTAAACACTATTACAGTGGATATTCATATTTTAAATAGACGCCTCATTTTTTTTAGTTTGAAACACTGTCTATTACGCCTGTCGACCTGCGTATTCTGCAAATCTTAATAAAGAAAGCGTGCTCTCTGAGAGAAATGGAACCCGAGTCCCCTGTTTGTAGGAGGAACCATCGTTTAATCCGATGTGCTTCACTGATACGCTACGAAGCATTAACGAATCTCTATTTTCGTTTTTATGGAAAGCACGCCTCCTCACTAAGATCTTTTTTTTCTCGGAAGTCAACATCTGCTCAGTTTCGTATCCGAAAAGTAAACAAAGCAACGTCTAAAGACTTTAAGGGATTTAATTTTAATCCGACATTTTTATTACTCCAAGCGTTATTATAGATGATAGTCTCATTTGAAACAAACGCTCTATTTTGATTTTTACTTTTAAAGATTGTCTATGGGCTTGCGTATTCGAGAAATATTAATAAAGAAAATATCCTTATGACAGGAATTGAACCTGTGACGCTTTTCATCGCCGAGTGGTAAAGCGCACCGGATCTGGTGTCGGGTTCGATTCCTGCCGGAGAGCGCACTTTCTTTATTTAGATTTCTCGCATACGCATGCCGATAGATGTATATATGTGTGTGTGTGTGTGTGTGTGTGTGTGTGTGTGTGTGTGTGTGCTCAAACTGTAGAATACCTCAGCACAACTGTAGTTATTTTTCAGGATGGGGTTTCAAGCCCCAAGTCCAGCCGGTTATAAAATTAGAAAAATAAATGGTAGTTATCTTCATGAGATCGCTAAAAACAGAGCATAGCATGAGGAAAAAGATGCCAAACTTGACGAAAACAAAGTTTTAGCGTCTAAATGTTTATGTTATTATTGAGAGGAAAGATCAAAGTATTTTTTAATTATTTTTTAAAATGTTTCCTTCTTTTTAGAACATTCTAAATTTTGATTAAAAAAAACCTTTTACTGGCTAAAAAAAACAAGATTTCTAACGAAAATTTTGGACGTGCTAGGAACGATTAAAGAATATATAAAAAAAATACCCCCCAAATACTTTGATCTTTCCTCTTAATAATAACATAAAAATTTAGATGATAAAGTTTTGTTTTCGTCAAGTTTGGCGTCTTTTTCGTCATGCTATACTCTTTCTAGCGATCTCATGAAGATTCCTATATTTGGGGCATTTTTTAAAGAAATTTTAATCTTTCCTAGCACATTTTCGTTAAAAATCTTGTTTTTTTTTTCGCCATCAAAATTGACAGATAATAATCCTCTAACTCTCGCCCCATGTCCAACCGGTTATAAAATTAGAAAAATAAATAGTGGTGGATTTTTATCACCTTCAAAGTTTTTTTTAGTGAAGTTTTTTTTTGAATAGACGTTCCGTTTATTTATTTAGTACATTTATTTATTTTTCATCTACCGGTCTGAAAATTCGAGAAATCTTATTAAAAGAAAATATGCGATATCCGTAGGATTCGAAACCGCCTCCCCTTTGGCAGAAAAAAAAAACCGCCGTTAGATACGACACTAAGTCACTATTCAACTTTGGTTGATCATTATTGAACTTTGGGTTCGAGACGATGCTAAAATGTTCTCAGTCCGACCCACTTTCAAAAATCAGTATTTTGCCGATTAAACGAGAGATTACTGATTTCATGCACTATTCAGCATCACGTCATATATATGATCTATCTAGATATTTTAAGCTTAGTATAAACCGATACATGTCCACAGGAATTAATTACCGAAGCAATGGTCTAGCAGACTATCTATTTATTGCTCTACAACAGACTCGGTTTTTGCCCTGAAATACCATAATAATAATAATAATAATAATAATAATAATATTATACATGTTAATAGTCGCCCTCCCTTCTTAAACCCAATCACAAAATAGGAACGTCTTATGAAGCGTTTGCTTGTTACAACTTGCAAGTTTAACTCAGAAAGAAGAAAAGGTAATTGTCCAAGTTTATCTATTTCATTTTCATTCTTTTAAATTGTGTTCATTTCTACATGAAAAGCCAATTATTATTGTTCTTAGTCTCTTGTCTGTCGGATAAAAACGTTGAAAAAAATGGCTTTTTAACGTCTGGTTCGGCCTTTCCTTTCAAGTAGGATGTTTTATCTGTTTCTGAGAATAGCTGTTTCGCGATAGATGGAGTGGCTTTGCGGTTAGGGAAGGAAAAGAGGTTAGAAAGAAAAGATTTGAAAACACAAAGAAAATGGGAGGAGACTATAAAGAAATGAAGAAACAAAGAATGAGCGGAAGGAGGAGGCGACAGAGGCGGTGGATTGTACGGCGAAGTGGTGGTGGTGGTGGTAGGGGGAGGAGAAGAAAACAAGAAGAAGAAGGAAGAGGAGGGAAAGATAAAGGAAAAATAGGAATAGAACGATGAAGAAAAAAGAAAGAGAAAAAAGAAAGAGAAAGAAAGAAATAGAGAGGGAAAGAAAATGAGGAGGCAGGCAAGTAGAAAAAATAAAAAGAGAAACACTAGTAGGAGACGACATAGAGAAGTAAGAAATGAAAAAAAAAAGAAAGAAAGTAAAAAATGGAAATAGAGAAAAAGGCAAAAGAGAGAAGGAAATAAATAAATAAATAATAATAATATTAATAATAATAATAAAAGATGAGAAAGAAAAAGAAAGATAAAAGAGACTAAATAAACAGCCTTTTTGGGCTAACGTTCTCGGGTGACATGAAGAGGAGTGATTATACTGAATCCATTGATAGGTTAGCGACTAAGAATTTTGGTTCACTCTGTCATGTTAGACGATATTTCTCTCCAGAATCTATCTTCTTTTATGTGCCGTGTCCCTTCAGGACGTAGGCAATCATGGCTCTCCACTTTCCCCTATACCTTGTAGCTCTCAATAAGTATTGTCTCTTTACTACTTTCCCAGACCCTGTTCTGTCACCCACTTGCTTAACCCCGCTAGGTACCTCACACATTTCTTTCCCTTGTCTCTCTTTCCTCCGATTCGCCATGTGAATATCAGATTCTCCAAGCCCCTTTTTCTCATTACGTATCTCAAAAATTTCAGCTGCCTTTTCCCGATGTTAAGTATATGCTTCCTCGTTGTTTGCATCCTCTCTAAAACCTTATCGTTGCTCACACGCTCAGTCCATGATATCCTTAGCATCCTTCTGTAGAATCATACCTCCGTTGCCTCGAGTCTCTTCTTCGTCTTTGAGGGGACCGTCCAAACATTCGCTGATTTAAAGACAGATATCACGTTCAGTTTTCTTTTCTTTGTTACCAAAGAAATCCTCCTGTCTCGTAATACTCTGCCCAGCCTTTCCCAATACGTCTTCCGATTTCAGCGTTGCACTTACCGTCCTCTGTCAGAACACATCCCAGATATTTAAATTTCCGCACCTGCATATCTATAAGTCTACACTTCGCCCATGTTTAGAATATTGCTGCCATATATTACCCGGTGCTCTTGCTATACATCTAGAGATAAAATCTAGAAACGTGAATATAACAATAAAGATGAACTCAGTAACAGTCCGAACAATGTAAGTAATATAAATAATTACCATACCTCATCTCAGAAATATAGACAGATATTGAAGAACTTTTTCCATGTAACGTTAGTGATGTTATGGGAGTTAGAAAAAATAAATCAGGAAATGTAGCCATAACAACACTACCTTAGGCCATCCAGCGGACTTGGTAGGTAGTGGGATCATAGCAGAAATCGAAATATAATAATAATAATAATAATAATAATAATAATAATAATAACCACAGGCATAACAAGGTAACGATATATGAGCACTGAAAGATATGCAAGAAGCACAAAATCGAAACCACTGAGAGATGGTATGAGGACCAATCAGACACAGTTACCCAAAATAACGATGTAACTATCCTCTGGGACATGCCAATTCAAACTGACAGGAAAATAAAAGCCAACAGACCTTATATTATCATAAAAGACAAGAAATTCAGAAAGTGTATGCGTATTGACATAACAGTACCATTTGAGAGAAACAGCTCCATAAAAATTATTTAGAAATTGTCCAAATACAAGGACCTAGAGATCGAGATTAACGTTGTCCCAAGTAATATCAACATACAAGTTGCCCAGAAGATCGCCCTACTAGGAACATCTCATATACTAAGAAAGGTGCTATCAATTAAATGATAATTCTTCTGTAAGGCCTAAGGACCATAGTTTGAACCCGGCTCTACAAAGCAAGAAACATAACATGCACAAATAATAATAATAATAATAATAATAATAATAACAATGATAAACTACTGAGAGATGGTTTGAGCACCAACCAGACACAGTTACCCAAAATAACGATGTAACTATCCTCTGGGACATGCCAATCCAAACTGACAGGGAAATAAAAGCCAACAGATCTGATATTCTCATAAAAGACAAGAAATTCAGGAAGTGTAATCTTATTGAAATAGCAGTACCTTCTGAGAGAAACACCTCCATGACAATTATCGAGAAATTGTCCAAATACAAGGACGTGGAGATCAAGATTAACAGGAGGTGGGGAATGAAGACTGAGACTGTACAAATAGTAATCGAAGCTCTGGGCCTCGTGAAAAAAAGAATGGACAATTTTACTAACAGTGTCCCAGGTAACATCAACATACAAGATACCCAGAAGATCGCCCTACTAGGAACATTCTATATACCAAGAAAAATGCTATAAATGACAATTCTTCTATAGGGACTAAGGTCCATAGTTTGGACCCGGCTCTACAAGATACAAAGCAGGAAGTATAACATACACAAATAATAACAATAATAATAATGACCTGATGTTAAATCAGACATTGCTCATATGGCTCCGCATTCTAAGTGATTGGAGGCATTAACATGTATATATTTTGTGTTAGCGAATTTAGACGGGCTACAGTAAATATCACTTTCAATATCATAGATTCGCTTTTAGTTCCCTGACTATAACCTGTTGGGTATATCTCCTAAGGGCTGAGGTATAGTGTATATCTGTTCAGGAGCGGGAGTAGTGGAAAAACATTGTGGGCTGGTGTCGAGACTATTACTTTTATTTAAAGTTTGAATGATAAGTTGACATAGATACATAGAAAACTCTGAATCCAATACACGGAAAAATTCTGATCGTTAGAGCAGACTGGGTTATTGGACCTGAAGGTCTTTCAAACTCGGGCCTACTTCTAGCATTATGCGCTGCTTTTAGCAAAACCTACCGTCATATTGTTTTCCAATTTGATAAGATTTAAAGAGGAATCAGCAATTTTATCGGCCCTGATCTAGCATCTCGGTATCAATCATTTTCCCACACCTATAACGAAACTGTGGTTTTTCTATAAATATTTTATGGCCATTTTTCTGATGAGCTCTTTGGTATCTGGTCTTAACGAATTTAAACGAAGTAATATGGTGGAGTAATGGATAGCGGTTCGGATTGAGAAGTCGGAGAGCCGAGTTCGAATTGAAGTCTCCATTACATTCACTTACGTGCTAATACCCTTAGGAAAGGCATGAATCCTCTTTTTCTAAGCTATGTGTAATTAGCAGAACAGACTGGGTTCTATATCCTTGGATGGCAACTCGTCTACCGCAGAAAGAAATGACAACCTACTACGGGAAAAGATCTGCCTCGTCAGTCATGTATCGAAAGAAACATGATCGCCTAAGCGTGTATCACGCATGGCACATACCTGACTGAATAGACTGGTAATTATGTCTTATAATTTTACTGTTGAAATTGCTAGGTGCCATCATAAGTTCTATTCTAATAGTTTATTCTCTCGCACGTCTCGCCTGTGGGACTCACTTCCGGCTTATTGCTTTTCTGTCAGAGAACATCTTCAAAAATTCAAATCCAACATATATTCTCAATATTCAGTCTCCTTGAATTTTGTTCTTTTATTGTCCTTTCTCCTAAATAAAGTTGTCAGCATTTCTTAAACCTTCAATAAACACCTTGCGTCTTAGTGGCTTTAACACCTTGCTCGTGAAAAAGTAATAATAATAATAATAAAACCACGTGTTTTACAAGTACAAAAACGGCAGAGGGAAGAGATTGTTTTTGTTTAAATAGAGGTCTGATTAATTTGCGGTGTGTTGACAAATGGTATTAAAAAAGAACCACTAGTGTTTGAAATCTGAGAAAAGATATCTGAGAAAGATATATGGCGTACAAGTTCGATAAAAATGTACCGAACCTAAGTTGATTTTAATTTTGTTAACGTTAACAAACGCCTGCGACAACGAGAACACGCAACTCAGGCGTACCCAAATGCACCCTTATTTAAA
>CAHIKZ030004549.1:2040000-2050000 GCA_903632075.3 Acanthosepion pharaonis
CAGCTATGGTCAAGGGCATACATATTTCGTGTTACGTGATAGCTCGCATGACTTGACAAGTCTCTCTGCATTCAAACTCCAATTCTGGAAACAATGATTTACATATATTGTTTTATGCACAACAAAACAAAAAAAAAACTTCTTGTACACTATTAACCGCATCTGTTAGTATAGCAAACCTATCTCTTCTAAGAGCCATTCATCTTTTTGTACATCATTAAAAATAAAAAAAAAAGCTATCCACTACTTTACCTACTTCACGCCGCTGGCGAGTATTGTATTTTGTTGATGATATAAAGATTACCATTTCATTTCCAACCTTCGTTTTAGTTATTTTTATTCAGTAACTCTTTTCTAGGTTACAAGAAATTATATATATATATATATATATATATATATATATATATATATATATATATATATATATATATTGCATATTAAATTTATTATCGGAAATTGAATAAAGAATATGAAGAACTAGAGATAGTTTCTCCGAACACCACAAATTGCTACAGAACCAAAACATTAACTTGGCAACTTGAGTCATGTACGTAAACAGTTTCGTGAGTTCGATGTTTTCATATGAATGTCATGTATGGTACAAAACTCGTTCAGAAATATCTAAACTGCCATTTGTATTGTTATATATCATATCTATGAAGACTAATGGGTATGTCCCAATCCTCATAAATACGTTGGACGCTATTGTAAGTTCGGGTAATATGCTGTCTAAGTATTTCACCACTAGCAGTGGTTTACCTACTTCACGCTGTTGGCGAGTATTGTATTTTGTTGATATTATAAAGATTAGCATTTCATTTCCACCCTCCGTTTTGGTTATTCCTCATTCAGTAACCTTTCCTAGGTTACAACAGATATGTAAATAAAATAAGCTTCGACATAAAAGTCAGTATAAAGTAAATTTCCTGAAAAACAAATTTCAAATCAGTTACATATCACTCAAATAATTCACATATACATATCAAAATCATGTCCGGATATGCGGGATTCCGGATATGAGGCACTTCGGATATGAGGGATTCCGGATATGAGGGATTCTTCTTCATATGCATTTTTAATGCATATACAGAAGAATCCCTCATATCCGAAGTCCCCACCATATTACGAATGCAGTGATTGATACTGGGCCTTTTCATTTGTCTTTAAAGATTACAAACTGAGAAATTAAAATTCATGAATGATAACGAGCAAAATAACACTTTGCTTTCATCTACAATAAAAACAAGTATCTTCTATTCTATTTCATTGAAGGGATGAGTTTCAGAAAATTTACTCTTATGGCCAAGGACGCATTCCAAAAGCTGGGCAGAGTATTGCGAGACAGGAGGATTTCTTTGGTAACAAAGAAAGAGTACTGAACTGTTACTTAACATCTGTCCTTTTTTACGGCAGCGAATTGTTATGATGTTGATTTGGGGTTAGTAGAGACAAACGCCAAATAACACGTAACAATAAAAAGGGTTTTAATAGGTTGGTAAATAGGTACAGAAATCGCCTGAGTAGTCAATAACTAGCTCAGCTAAGAACTACTCTCTCCCTCTGTCTTCTGACATGCCGCCATTTAACGTCTTTGTTCGCAGACAAGTTCATCTTCAAGAGGGGTGGTAGGTTTCCGACACAACACGAATGTTGGACGGTCTCTTTAAAGATGAATAAGTGACTTGAAGCGACGGAGATGTGGTTCTACAGATGGATGCGGAGGATATCATGGACCGAGCGTGTAAGCAAGATGAGGTCTTGGAAAGGATGCAAACAAGAAGGAGGCTTATACTTAACGTCAGGAAGAGGCTTTACTTACAGAGACTTGTACATATACTTTCTACTAACCCGCATTCCTGGACTACTAATCTTCACTTCAAGTCTGTATTCTTACGTTTAATACACTTATTTTTCTATCTCAATTACTGGCGTTGTTTATTTATTTGTGCAGGATTCCATGCACGGAATCCACAACAACAATAAAGAAGTGGGGCCTGCGGAATCTGATACTCACAGGTCGAATAGAAGGAAAGAGAGACATGGTAAAACAACGTATGACATAACTAGCGATCTTAAGCATGTTGATGGCAGAACGTGGTCTAGGGGAAGTGACAGAAAGACGGAACTTGTTGAGAGCTGCAAGGGATAGGAGAAAGTGGAGAGCCATGATCGTCTACATCCTGAAAGGATACGACGCATAAAAAGAGAGAAATATTCTGGTATATCGAGATTTGGAATATTCAGTATTTCATATATTCATTTGAGTCATAAGTAATTACCATTTTAGGGAAGCAATTGTAATTAAGAACGTACCCCCTAACTACTAATTATACGTAGCAGTTAAGAATAATTCTGGAATATTGTAATGCACCTTAGTTTTTGAAAGGCAGTGGCAGCGTACACAGTGGATGAAGTAAAGATGCCGTTCTTCTGTGTGACAAAGCAAGGTGCATACAAAAAGAATACCACAGAAATAATTTTGAAACCGGGTTGGCCTGTTCTACTTTAAACCCACCAAATTCAATTGACCTTTCACCATCCGATTATTACATTTTTCGAACGCTGTAAAACACTATAAACCTTTTTCAATGCAAACCATATTTTCACGTCAAAACCTGTGAAATTTTACTCAAAACGTATCGAAGACATATACTTGATAACTGACAAGTCATTGATTTTTAATGAAACCTATAACACACACAATTCCCTTACTGAAATTGCTCTCTAGTCCTCCTTAGGCCTATTTGTGTCTCAAAATTTGAAATTTCTCCCCTGGAGAGCAAAGACCTGCCATTTAATAATTCCTGATTAGTATTAGGCGGTAATGCCTTTGTTGACGGTTCTTATAGGAGGCGTTCCCAATGCTGTAGCCAAAGTTTTCAAAATGTTTTCATGCTGATCATCTGGTCAGGTAATAATAATAATAATAATAATAATAACAACAACAACAGATGCTGCGTTGCCATTAACAGCTGGGGCATAACTTTTGGGCGCAGATTCATGGTTTCTCGACACGGTCGGATGCCACATATTATTTCAACAAGCTTCCCCTCGGGACATAATTATAACCGAGGTCTATAATTCCTTCTCCTGTGTGTATATATATATATATATATATATACACACACACACACACATATATATATATATATATATATATATATATATATATATATATTTACAAATACATGATAAATGCAAGGTTAATGATTTAAATGGCAATCCAACATCATAAAACAATTCAAATAATATACAAAAACCTCCGTATCCGTTATGAATGAAATGATGTATGTATTTATATAAATTTCTGCCGTATTTGTTCTTATTTTTTACAAGCTTTCGTATGTTCGCACAATCTTCAAAAATTTAAAATGTTGTTCTTGTTTTTTTCTCTTAGTAATAGGGGACAAAAAAATAATATATGCAAAAATTTGTTCATCAGCATTTTTATATGAACGCACAACCTTTAAAAATTTAAAATCAAACTCAGCGTTGCTTTTGCGCGTTCAAAAACAATAACTCATTTTCAATAGCATTTTCGGATACAACAAACATATATTTTCGTTGTCCTCTTATTACTAAGAAAAAAACAAGAACAACATCTATTCTATACCTGAAGATGTCTGTAGGAACAGACGAAAGCTTGTAGTAAAATAAGAAATAATACGGCAGAAATTTCTATAAACAAGGATCATTTCATTCATAACGGATACGGAGGTTTTTGTATATTATTTGAATTGTTTGTGAGGATGGATGTCTCACCATTTAAATCATTAACCTTTGCATTAGTTTTTGTGTGAATAATTCATGTATATATATATATATATATATATATATATATATATATATATATATATAATTCCATTAATAGAACATTACTTTTAATTCAATGAAGACCTTTTACCTTTTAGTGGATGAATGGTGTTACACAGAATTATTTGCACTTTTACATTAATATATTCACTTTTACACACACACAGACACACACACACACACACATATATATATATGTATATGCCTCATTAAATAATTTAGACAAGTTTTCTCTACTTATATTTAATAGGATGCTCTCATAATTACGGACAAGATTCTTAGTTTCCTTATTAAAGAAAGAAAAGAAAATGACCATGTTGCTGCAATATTCATTTTATTCCGAGTACATTAGCACAATGTCGGCATCAGGGTCATGCTTATTCTAAGACAAAAATTGCTGTGTTCCTAATTTTGCTAAGAAAAAATTTTAGTGCTAATCTGAAAATTATATTTTTTCGTGTGAAGGTTTTTCTCTTATCTGTATGTATATTTACACACACACTCATATATATATATATATATATATATATATATATATATATATATATATATATATATATATAAATATAAAAGAAAGAGGTTGTAGTGGTTCCAACGAGAGAAAATATTTATATTTGTTTTATGTAAAATTAAACTTTTTTTTATGTAAAACAAATAGCATAATTATTTTTTCTAAATAAATCCACATTACAACAAAAAAACGTTATGGCACTTCTTTTCTTTTTTTTATATATATATATATATATATATATATATATATATATATATATATATATATATATATATATATGAGTGTGTGTGTAAATATACTCAGATGCAGTGTGTCTGTAGAAGAGACAAAATGAATAAAAATAGACAAGAGGAAAAAATTATACTTAGCCGATGCGTTTCGTCCTCAGAGAAAACATAATTTTCCATCACTTCTTTTTATATATATATATATATATATATATATATGTGTGTGTGTGTGTTTATGTGTATGTGTATGTGTGCGTTTGTGCGTGCATGTGTATATATATATATATATATATATATATATATATGCTATGTGTCTGTATATATATATTACTAGAAACGTTATTTTCAGTGGGTACATTTATTTGAGTTGTTAATCAAATACGTGTAATTTCTGCCTAAATTTCTGGGATGAAGAGTTATCATTATTTACAGTATTTATATTCAGACTATAGTCCTCTTCCTAATTATCATCACAACGTTTCAGCCATTGTGCCCTCCGACCTTCCTCAGGCCTAATTTTTTCTGGGCAACCTACCGGGAATTTTGAACTTGACCCTTTATTTAATCTATGCGATTTGAACGATTTATAACGAGTTATTTAATTTATAGGAATTATAGTAATACGGAACAATGGCCTAGAGTATTAAAATGTTGGCTCGTGAATTTTGTGATATAGTTGTTATGAATTCAGTCCCTGGGTCGAGCAGCGTGTACTTGAACTTAGTGAAAACTGGCGCGAACTAAGAACTAGATGAGATGTCCTTAGACATGAGCAGTGTAAAGAATACAGTCCACACACCCCTTGTAGATACATGCTTTTCAATCTTACTGTTGCAAGTGATGTCACCTATAACTCACTTAAATTCTAATTCTAGCAATATAAAAACGTATTTTCTTTAGCAGACGGATCACCTGCAATGTTCGATAATAACTGTATTGAATGCCGAAAGTACTTGAATGTATAAGGGTTTCCCTCCCTCTTTTTAACTTCCAAAAGAGGTAAAGATATGTTTTCAAATTTCCAAAATAAATCATTTTTATTAAGGATACGTAATGGGATTCGTGAGCCACTAATAAGTATTAAACACAAAAGAAATGGCCGACATTGTTCCACGTTAGGCGCTGAAGAAACTGTAGATATATGTCATGTAAGAGAATATTAGAGGAAAGAAGAAAGAGAGAGAGAGAGAGAGAGAGAGAGAGAGAGAGAGAGGGTTTTAAAACTGAAGAGATTGTGGTACATACTAAAGAAAGAGGAGAACATTTTTATTATATTATTTACAATCGCCTGAATAGCAAAAAATTATAGTTCCGAAACATGAAAATTTTTGTGTAGCGATGCAAAATGTTTTTATTGTAATTTATTATAATAAAATTATTTCAATTCTGCACACACACACACACACACACACACACACACACACACACACACATATATATATATATATATATATATATATATATATATATATATATTATTCCTTTATTATAATTTTATCATATAGACAAAACCATTTTACTCACTACAAAGTAGCACCTTGGTTTCAGTGCATTTCAACTGCACTTCGACGGGTGATAATCGAAAATGGTTATGAACAATGGTTTTTCTATATGATAAAGGAATAATTATCGCTCTTACTATCGGTATCGTGCCCTCTTTTGAATTAATGCTGTGAACATTGGAATTGATATATTACTTTCGTTCTCATCGCATCGGATATATATATATATATATATATATATATATATATATATATATATATATATGTTATAAAGATAAAAAAAAAAAAAAAACAAATGAAGACTACAGACAAAAGTTCATTTTCTCCATCAAGACATTCATTTCTGAAGTTTACTGCTACCAGCAAGCAGAAATATTTCTTCTCCCGATGATGGCCATTTTGGCCGAAACTAGTCGAGGAATCTAAATGAAATAATAATAAAAAAAAACGAAAGAATATTAATCTACAACCCAGTGTGCCTGAAGATTTTAATTTTTTAATATTTTTTATTGTTCAATATATATATATATATATATATATATATATATATATATATATATTATATATATATATATATATATATATATATATAACACCTTGAAAATGGCTAATTCTTAGCCGAAAGCGTTTGAGACATTAATTACTACGAACTGTTTCTACACTCTCTTAGACCCCATAAAAGCAAAACACCAAGGACATTAGAAAAATTGAACAAAAACAAAAAACTTTCCTTATCAGGATTCAATGTGGCATTCAATGAAATATGTATAAAAGAAATGAAATATATATAAAAGAAAGATTACTGCCGAAATTTACAATATTCATGTATGGGGGTGTATATGTGTGTATGTGTACGTGTGTGTGTGTGTGTGTGTGTAGTTGAGTGGTTAGGTGGTTACGCGTGTTGATGTGTCTTTAACTTGCAAATTTCTAACGCCGAATACTTTAAAAAGTGTCAAGCATGTCAGTTTTGTGATTTTATTGTCGTTTTAACATAAATTTTATCTTAAATTTGTATTTGATTCGTTCACTGATTTTATCTTGAAGCCGAGGCAAACAAGACGATAAATCAGCCGCGAAAAACATTTTTTGATCATTCCACTTGTCAAACATGACTCGTGGATCGTCTGCTTTCGGAAAGATATACCTCTTCTTACTCTACATTCGTTTTTCTCCTTCCTCTGCGCGTCTTCTTCTTCTTTCTCCACTTCAGTCTCTCTCGTTTAATCTCTGATTTCATCTTTCTTTAGCATGTACCACGATCTTCTCCGTTTTAAAATATCTCTGTCTCTCTCTCTCTCTCTCTCTCTATTCTTCCCTCTAATATTCTCTTACATGACATATATCTACAGTTTTTTTCAGCGCCTAACGTGGAACGGTGTCAGCCATTTCTTTTATGTTTGATACTTATTCGTGGTTCACGAATGTGATCCTTGAGCCAGACCCCATTACGTTTGCTAAATAGACATTAATTCTATTTCGTTATCAATCACAGTCATTTCCTTTCTTTCTTTCTTTCTTTCTTTTGCTTTTCTTTCCCTTTCTTTCTTTCGTTTCCTTTCTTCTTTCCTTGTTTTCGCTTCTGTCTTTGTTTTTCTTCTTTACTTTTCTTTGTTTTGTTTTTCTTTTCCTTTAGTTCTTTCGTCCATTCTTTTTGTCTTTTTCTTTCTTTCTTCTTCCTCCTCCTATCTTTTATTCTCTTAATTTCATTCTTTTCTCGTTTCTCTTTTTCTTAAATTTTTATATCGTTCATTTCTTTTTTCTTTTCTTTTCTTTCTTTTCTTTTTCTTTCGTTGCTTTATTTTTCAGTTCTCTTTTTTCTTTTTTAAATTCTTTTTAACTTTTTCTTTCTTTTCTTTTATTCTTTTTCGTTCATTCTTATCTCTTTCTTTTTTATTTATTCCATTTTTTTTCTTTTAATATCACGAAGAAATAGAAGGAAAATCCTTTTCTTTCTTTCTTTCTGTCTTTCTTTCTTTCTTTGGTTGCATTTTTTGTTCTGTTTTCTTATTCCTTTTTTCTTTCTTTTAC
Organism: Acanthosepion pharaonis; assembly: GCA_903632075.3. Classification (NCBI taxonomy): domain Eukaryota; kingdom Metazoa; phylum Mollusca; class Cephalopoda; order Sepiida; family Sepiidae; genus Acanthosepion; species Acanthosepion pharaonis. Next base: position 2,048,085 of record CAHIKZ030004549.1, read on the forward strand.
AGTTGAGACAAAATCTTTATGTGTAGTCAAAAGAGAGCTAACGTCTGCCAATGCCCGGTACACCAGTGTTATGCCGTCTGATTTCATTCATGTGGGCGTCGATCTTCCTTTTGACTGGATCAGTGGCAGGTTAATTATCGAGATAGGCCAGTGGTTTTATTACCTATGATTTAGGGCTTCCTATACTTAAATTGTCTACTGCGGAGCACTGGCTAGCATGCAACATTTCTGGCGAGAAACATTCTACTCACCCCTTTTTAATCACAAGATCTTCTAGAACTTGTATTTCATTAGGAACCACACTATAAATAATACAGCTATTTTTGACAAGGATCTGGAGAAGGATCATGTTAGAAACACCACTTTCATAAAAAATGACATGTTACTCGTCGAGACAACTTGGTGGTTGTAGTGTCCGTTTGACTAGATTGACTCCAAAGTCATATTAAATGATTAAATTCATAGCATCATTTTCCAGTAATCGAAGTATTTTCCCTGGATTCCAACGACCTTATACCACTACGAATTTTGCAACGGAGCCCACCTGACAGAGTGGCACTCTTTGAATAAAAAAATGGTTTATCTGATGGATAAAAAGCTGAATTAATTTAAAAAGATGTGAAAAATAAATCTCTAGACATGGGAAATCATGCTCTTGATCCTTACGGGGTCTCCATATCTGTCTGTATCTTTCTACCGAACGAAAGACAGGGGGGTGGGTCTTATACGTTTGCCAAAAAAAAAAAAAAAAAAAAAAAAACACGGAATCTACTTTTTCTCCACCTACCTCTTCTGCAGATAGCAATTAAGATATTTGGCAAGTCTGGTCAAATGCTTCTTTTGTTTGTTTTATTATTAAGACAGGTGTCATAGAGATGCCAAAGTAGACGGTTTGAAGTTGACACTGTCTTTACTAAGGCTGACATGTTAAAATAGAAGCGTATTTCACTGGCCAAACAGTAACATGACCATACTCCCGTTTAAACATAAGTTTTGTATTTATGTGTGTAAGTATCAACTGTTCAGTTAAAACATGTCCAGGTGTTCAGTTTAGGTCATGATAATATGAAACACACAAAACTCTTTAAAAATGCCATGTACTTTCAGTACAAATGCGATCATGGCTCTCCACAGCTTTTTTTTCTTTGATATACGTGAATGCTCATGACATCTTGGGAAAGGTAATGGGGTAGTAATCGGTTGCTTTTTTTTAAATAACTTCATCCCAAGCAAGGCAATAAAGCCACTAGGGCGCAAGTGGTTACTGATAGTGAAACAACCAGAAAGATCAATAAAAGAACAATAATTAAGAAGACAGAACATAATGATTGACATTGCATTTAATGTTTTAAAAATCAAAGTTGACAGGGAAGCAAGAAGCCGGAAGAAAGTCCAACAAGAGAAAAGTGCGTGAGAAGAAACTGTTAGCATAGAACTTACGATTACGTCTCGCCATTTCAACAGTAAAATGACGACACCTTGCCGCCAATTTAATTCATAAAGTCGAGGTACCAAAGAGGAAAGCTTATCAGAACAAATAACAGGAAAATATTTATAGAAAATGTACAAGGAAGCTACGTTACGGCGGTGGCAAAGTGACTGAAACCGAGATGGTAGGTCAATACTGATAACATTGCAGATTCTTCTTTGGATCTCATGAAGAATCTTTAGACACATAGCAGAAGCACCAGACCAGGTGTGGCAGCAATGTTCCATTTTTTCACAGTTCTGAATTCAGGCTAGGTGTTAGACAATAGCCAAAAACTTCGTTTACTCTGCTATTTAAACAATAGCGGTTAGAAGAACATATAGAGTCATGCCTTTTCCAAGGGAATTAGTGCGAATTAAACGCAACAGCCAAAGCTGGCATTTAAAATCGGCTTACCGAGTCTAATTTTCGCGCTAATAACCATTAA
>CAHIKZ030004549.1:2055000-2077500 GCA_903632075.3 Acanthosepion pharaonis
CAATTGGAACATGTCATCCGTTAACGTGTTCCACCCACAAAGTCATGTGTGGAAAAAAGCTTAAATTAATAAAATAGTCAATTAACGACCTTGAGCACATTTAAAACACTATTAAAACCTGATTCTATAAACGCTCTATCTCTTATTCAAAGCACACTTCCCCATATATTATATATATATATATATATATATATATATATATATATAATGCAATACTCTTCCATAAAACGGATCGAGTTCTCTCAGTCACTGGTATATTTATCTAAAAATAAATATGCTTAAATTCATTAGCTCTATCTCTGATATTGAGCGCTTTTAATAAGTACCGCGCATATAATATATTAATAATTATACATATATATATTTATTTATATTTATATACACTTTTCACACACACACATATATATATATATATATATATATATATATATATATATATATACACACACACACACACATATATATATGCGTGTATATATATATATATATATATATATATATATATATATATATATATATATATATGTATGTATGTATCTATGTATATATGGTGTAACAGCAAAATTGTCCAAATCGTGTAACAGCATGGGATAATTGTCTATCCCACAAAATGTTTAATAAAAAAAGAATCACTAAACTAATTGTGTTTCTTTTTTCCATGTCTTCAGATAAGACGTTTAGCCATCTGGAAACCATTTATCGTAAGAATCACTGAAAAACCCTTTGAGTTATTCAGCTAGAAAGAGAACACGTTAAAATGCTTTTGTATCAGCGCCGCTATGTCTTCCCAACTGAACAATGGTGAGAAGACAAAGATCATTCAGACGTTCAGTAAAGCTACCAACATTCATATTTTGGCTTCCATCTTCAAAGTTAATTCAAGAGAATGGTGAATAAGTTTAAAAAAACAAAAGGATAGAGAGGAAGACTGGATCAGGTGGTCACAAAAGCAAGAGGGATCGACATTTCAACTCAGGGCTAAATACATTCTTATTGCTTAAAGTAGTGTCAAATATTGTTATAAAAACCTTGGAGAATTCCAGTAAGATATCTTTAATCATTTCTAAGATACAACAGTTCAAAGCTTAATCTAACAATTGGACAATTTTGCTGTTACATCCGGTATGTATATGAGCAGTAATCTTACCATTGTAGAACTGATGTCTATTTAGATTTAAAAAATATATAAGCAACAAAGCAATCTTGGAAGGGATAAGTGAGAGAATGAGAAGATACAGGGAAAGTATGAGAGAACTGCAGATTTTTAGAGTTTATTTCGTTTCAGATTAGTTACAAACTTTGAAATTAACACTTGTATATCAACTTGTCATTCGTTCAAAATAAATCCAACCGTAAACTAAGAACAAATATATCTTTTTTTCAAATGTGCAAATAGGCACAAAATAGTTTTTTTTACACCTGTGCAAATCACTTGCTCTCATACCTGACAATCAAGTTTAAAATCACCTGTTGTTACAGTTGACTGAAGAAGAAAACGCTATCGCATTTCAAGGATTCCATTTAATGATTAGCTGCGATAGGCGAAGGAGATTCTGTTCATTCGAGCGATGAGTTGGCGGCAACTATAATGTCATACGACCGCAATCATATTTTTCGGTAACAACCAGACAGATACCTGAATTGCGAGAGTTTAAAATAACTCAAAATATTTGTGAAAGAATGACAACAATGCCATGCACTGACAGCTAACGTGACGTTGTAGATATTATAAGAAAACTCAAAAACTACAGATAGCTCAGTTTTCAAAACTTTCTCCATTATTATTATTATTATTATTGCTTTTATTTCCTTTGATGTCTGGCGTTTGCATATTTCTTTCCGGGTCCCTCCCAGAGACTTAAGGTTAGAAATGGCATCATGACACTTTCTACTGAAAAAAAAAATACATAGATAAAGCCCTTCGTAAAGTGTGGGCTGTACTTGTGAGAACACTTTTTTGTATTTGTTTGAGGCATTAGTCTACTGGAATCTTTTCCAAACAATCCTAGGGCTCCAACTACAACAGGGATTTTTGATGTTCCCATGTGCCACATTTTCGAGATTTCTATTTCAAGGTCCTTGTATTTTGACAACTTTTTGAATATCTTCAAAGATACATTGCAGTCAGCAGGGACTGCCATGTCAATAAGGAGGCACTTTTTTTTTGTCTGTGGTCTCTAATAACAATATCTGGGCGGTTGGCTTTGATTGTTCTGTCAGTGTCTATTGTGTAGTCCCACAGAATTGTAACAGGTCCTATCTCCGTAACCGGGTCTGGGTGGTGTTCATACCAGTTTCTTTCAGTTTCCTTCCCGTAGCATATTTTCCAGTTGCATATTTTCCAGTTGCATATTGGTCCACTCTGTCATGCCGGGTTTTATACTCAGTGGGTGCCAATATCGTGCAACCTGATACAAGATGATCAATTGTTTCTGGATATTTATCACAGAATCTGCATTTTGGGCTAACAATTTTTTAGTATATGTGCTTGATAATTTCTAGTTATTATTATTATTATTATTATTATTATTATTATTATTATTATTATTATGTCCCTCGATTTCTGGTGTATCTGGGTCCCATCCAGTGTATTTCTGTGTCCCAACCAGTGACATAAGGTCAAAAATAGTGTTGTGGTAAACCCTCCTACAGTAGAATGAACTCTTCCTCTTCTCATAAATGCTAACTGCGAGAGTCGAACACTCTACTTTGGCAGAGAGGAACCCGGACGAAGCTATGCCGAAGGGCAGAGTTTCGTCCGGGGAGGTAGACAGACCTTGAACCCGTTTATACGGGTTCTAAGGGAATATTTTTGATCGAGCCTACGGGATCGGAAAATCCAGGGTAAACTCGGTCTTGTGCCACATACAACCTTCGTGGGGGTGGGACTGTTAAATATAGCGTAGAGCAGTCTCTGACTGTGTGCGACTTCTGCCGAACTCTCTGCGTTGGCAGAGCGGAACCGGACGAAGCTATGCCGATGGGCAGAGAAGGGCTTGGAGAACCCACGGTAAACTCGGCCTTGTGCCACATACAACCCTCGTGGGGGGCTGTTAAATATAGTTTAGACACAGTGTTTAACCTACCGTTCGGACGTACACCTCTATCTGCTTATTACTAACACTCCTTGCTTTGTATATATCTTCAATACATTTGTTCAACCTACCTTCGTCTTCCGTGTCTTTCTTTCTGGTCCCTAAGCAGGCCACAATGAATAGCATCATAACATTTTCCACTGAGCATTTTTTAAGAAAAAAAAACAAACAAACAAACCATAGATAAAGCCCTTAGTAAGGTGTGAACTGTAATTGTGAGTATAATTTTTTGTATTTGCTTGGACTACCAGGAATCCCTTCAGTGAGTCTATCAAAACATTTCCCAGTCAGCTCGAGGGTTCCAACTACTATTGGAATTATAGATGTCCTCATATGCCATATTTTTGAGATTTTCAATTCAAGATCCTTGTATTTTGATAATATTTGAAAATCTTCAAAAATACATTATAGTCTGCAAGAACTTTACAAGAAGTTACATTTTGTTTTTCCGGTGGTTAATCACGATGTCTGGGCGGTTAGCTTTGGTTGTTCTGTCTGTGTGTATTGTAAAATCCCATAAAATTGTTGCAGGCCCTATCTCTGTAACTGGGCCTCGGTGGTGTTCATACCAATTTCTAGCAGTTTCCTTTTCGTAAAGTTTGCAGATTTTCCAATTATTATTATTATTATTATTATTATTACTATTATTATTATTATTAGTGATTGTTATGTTTCCTGCTTTGTATCCTCTAGAGCTGGGTCCAAACTATGGTCCTTAGGCCCTATAGGGTAATCGTCATTTAATTGATAGCGCTTTTCTTAGTATATGGATATAAAATTTTCCTAGTAGGACGATCTGGGCAACTTGTATGTTGATGTTACCTGGGACGCTGTTAGTAAAATTGTGCATTCTTTTTTTTCACGAGGCCCTGTGCCCCGAATAGTATTGGTGCAGTCTTCATTCCCCACATCCTGTTAATCTCAATCTCCATGTCTTTGTATTTGAACAATTTCAAGATAATTTTTACGGACGTGTTTCCCTCAGCTTGTACTGCTATGTCAATAAGCATACTCTTCCCGAATTTCTTGTTTTTTATGATATAACGTCTACTGGCTTTTATTTCCTTGTTGAATTGGCATGTCCCAGAGAATAGTTACATCATTATTTTGGTTAACTGCGTCATACCATCTTTCAGTGGATTCGATTTTGTGCTTCTTGCATATCTTCCAGTGCACATATGTTGCTACCTCGTTATGTCTCTGGGTATTTCATTTTTTGCTAGTTCCGGACATCCTGAGATAATATGGCGGACAGTTTCATCGTATTTTCCACACATCTTGCATTTCGGGTTGCTTCCATCCTTGATTATGTGACTGTGATAGGATCTTCGATGTTTTGGTCCTGAGCAGCAATAATTAGATTCCTGGTAGGTACACATTTCTTTTCGGGTCGCGCCCAGAAAAAGAAAAAGAAAAAAAAGACATATCTTTTACATAGATAAAGCCTTTAGTAAGGTTTGGGCTGTATTCGTGAGAAATATTGTATTTCTTTAAGTCATCGGCTTTAAGAAATCCCTTCAATGATTCTACTGGAATCCTTTAAACCTTTGGAATTATTATGATTATTATTATTATTAACAGAGTAGGCCCTGAAGAAGCTTGTCAGTTCATATTTCAAAATATCAAGAATCTTTAAATATGTAGTAAGAACATCAGACAAGATGTGGCAGAAATATTGAAAGCAAGGACGAATGGTAGACTTATAAATATTTTAATATATTTTCCGTTATTTTAAAAGATATAATTTAAGTAAATGCTTTGTTTTTTTTTTAATTAAACAGTATTAATTACTTTTACCGACCGGAATTTATCTTACATACTCATAAATATGTAAGATAAATTCTGTCGAGAAAGATTTTCTAGCGCGATAAAGTGAACAAACTTTTCTATTTGCAGAGCTTATCAATTGATTCAATATAATCTTCATATCCTCGGAAAGCATTAGTCTGAGAAGGTGCAACGGGTCACTTTACTGGAAGTTAGCATCTATCATGTTGATGGAAGGTAAAACGTTTCGGATGCGTTAAAATGAACAAGCCATTCCTGCGATTAGTTTGTAAAGATTCAAGCGGGAACCATTTAAATGGAGCTAAAGCTTCATTAACTGTTGTTCTTCTGACGGGGCATAAAATGGATATACATGTGGAATAAGAAAACTAGAAAACGCCAGTCCGCCTCGTAGGCGAGAACCTGTGTACATTTGTCATCAATATTCGAAATAATTTCATTTTTACTGCGCCTTCGTACTAATAATAACATTTTACTGTAAAACAATTCAGCTTAGGTGCAAGCCCATGTTTTTCTATTTCATATCTGAAGTCTGATTTCATAATGGCTGCCAATTTAAAAATATTCTATCAATCAATCGCAGTATATATATATATATATATATATATATATATATATATATATATATATATATATATATATATATATATATATGTGTATGCGCGCAAATATATAGAAAAATAGGAAATAACACTTTAGGTAAATAATCCGAAGTTCTTTAGTATTTTTTGTTTTTATTCTTTTTTTGAAAAAACAGTGCTCCATACAAAAGTAGAGCTTAAATTATAATTATTTTTTTTAAATATGATTCCTTCGCTACATAAGAGTTCTCATGTTTCAAAAACAAGAGCCAAAAGCTCTGTTTCATCCTCAAGCAAAATTTTTGGAATCATTTAAAAACACATGGAAACCTACCATTTCAAAAAAAGTTCGCTTGAGGATGAAACAGAAATGAAGGATTTGTGTTTAATGCACATATATATATATATATATATATATATATATATATATATATATATATATATATATATATATTATGATCATTTTTTAAATATTTATAGTATTATTTCAAGGGAATCAGTGGATTTTTATTTTCAATCGAACATTATTTCTTATTATTTTGAATTCTATTACTTCGATGGTATATTTTAGTGGATACACGTGTTTGAGCAGAAGCCTTGTTTTTAGAGAGTGTTGATTGCGTCAACTATCTTGTGCATTCACAAGTCTTAATAAATAAAATGTTCAAGTCAAGGGACGCAAACCTGAGCTCTATCGGAAAAGTCTGTTAATATCTATCTATCTATCTATCTATCTATCTATCTATCTATCTATCTATCTATCTCGCTCTAATCATATCTATCTATCTATCTATCTATCTATCTATCTATCTATCTATCTAACCCCATCTGTTCGTCTCTCTCTCTGTCTATCTATCTAACCCCATTTGTTCGTCTCTCTCTCTCTCTGTCTATCTATCTATACCCGTCTGTTAGTATCTCTCTCTCTCTCTCTCTCTCTCTATCTATCTATCTACCACCGTCTATTCATATCTATCTATCTATCTATCTATCTATCTCGCTCTAATCATATCTATCTATCTATCTATCTATCTATCTATCTATCTATCTATCTATCTATCTATCTATCTATCTATCCCCATCTGTTCGTCTCTCTCTCTGTCTATCTATCTATACCCGTCTGTTAGTATTTTTCTCTCTGTCTCTCTCTCATCTATCTATCTATCTATCTATCTATCTATCTATCTATCTATCTATCTATCTATCTATCTATCTATCTATCTAATCATATCTATCATTCATCTATCTAATCATATCTATCTATCTATCTATCTATCTATCTATCCCCATCTGTTCGTCTCTCTCTCTCTGTCTATCTATCTATACCCGTCTGTTAGTATTTCTCTCTCTCTCTCTCTCTCTCTCTATCTATCTATCTATCTATCTATCTATCTACCACCGTCTATTCATATCTATCTATCTATCTATCTATCTATCTATCTATCTATCTATCTATCTGATTACCTTTCATCTGAGAACCAGATAATTTGTACAAAATAATTTCACAAATCTCTTCCTTTGTACCCTGTTCTTTCAGGGCGTGAACACATAGGACCGTTGAATGTAAAATATGCACAACTGCCTCAGCCACAAGACAACACACTCCCATGTACTTCTGTTTATTATCTAAAATCTGATTCCATAAGCACTGGCATTTTAAAACTGATTAATATCGACTTACAATATCAATCAGTGGTGGAAAGAAAGAAGACCGTAGAAAATACCGTCTTTCTTTTTGCTGTCGTGTGTCCCTTCCCAAGAACTAACGGGACAAACGTCCCCCGACGTCACCCCGAAAGGTTTAAGCAACTAATCCTAAGATTAATCAAACATGGCAGGCGGTGGATTTCATCTTTTTCGCTCGCTTACATCTTTGCCTGGCTACATCAACATGGAGAAACAGGTAACAATTTCCTGACCGGTATTGTCAACACAAAGGCGAGTCAAAAGTAGAGGTGAGGGCGAGAAGGAGAGGAAGAAAAGGAGGGAGAAAAAAAAAAGGAAAAATAAAGAATGAAAAATAGAAAGTAAGAGAGTGCGAAAGAAAGAGAGAGAGAGAGGGGGGATGGAAAAGTGAGAAAGAGAAGTAAAGCAACAGAGAAAAAGAGAAAAGGTGAAAAACACGAGCAAAAAGAGAGAGAATGAGAGAAAGATAGAGAAAAAAATTAGGTTAAATAGAAAGCGGATAAGAAACAGGGGGAGAAATAAAGAAAAAGAGAGAGGAAAAGAGAAAGAGAAGGAGAGAGAGAGAGAGAAAAGGAAAAGAGAAAGAAAGACAGAGAGAGAGAAATAGAAAGAAAGCAAGAAAGAGAGAAAAGAAAAAAGTGAGAAAAAGAAAAGAGAAAGAAAGAAAGAAAAAGAGAGAAAGAGAAAGAAAGAGAGAAAAAGTAAAGAGGAAAAAGAAAGACAGAGAGAGAAAAAGAAAGAAAGAAAGAGAGAAAGAGAGAAAAAGAAAGAAACAGAGCCAAAAGAGAAAAAGACAAAGAGATGGAGTCTGAAATAAAAAAGACGAGAATATAGCAAAATAAAAAAATCTGAATAAAAATTGTGAACAAAAAGAATGAAAGAGAGAAAAGGGGAGGAGAGAAGGAAAGACTGAGAAACAGAAAGAAAAAAGAATGAGATATTGAAACCGAATAAGAGAGAAGGAGAGAGAATAGAAAAGTGGGCACTGAAAAACAAAAAACCAGTACACCTTCCAAAAATCTCTTTACATTTTCATCTATTCGACACCTTTTTGTGAGAATTACCAACCACCCCACTAACAAAACTTACTTTTCTCACCTGTCTATCAAGTTCAAACTGAGTTCACCAAACATTTTTCTTCGACTACGTTGTTTTCCTTTAGATACACTTTACAACTTCCTTGTTTAAATCCTTTCACTGTTTCGTACAACGTTCAACTCGAAATAGTTTCAAATGAAAACAAATTAGATTTTGCAGACCATTAGCATTAATAGTGAGTTCGATTTTCACTTGGTGTTTAATGTTGCAATAACAGCTGCTTACACATTTCTGAGTATATCCGTCTGCCAGTGGAGGCGCAGAAAAGCTATTCTCAGGTGCAGACGACTATTCAGGCACATTTTGCTTAATATAGTCTGTTTTTGTTGCATGAAAAATTTAAAAGCAACGACTAACTCATGTATACGAGACGCGGAAGCGAAAATCATTATTGTTTCGTACGTGTATTGGTTGATATATTGAAAAGTAATTGTCATCTTTGATAATGGCTTATGTAAGCCGAAAGCTTAGACTGGATTTAAACATGTATCAATATGGGGATTTCCTTTCGTCTTTCCATGATAATGTTATTAAGCTTATCAGACAATATGAAAGGAACTTGCTTAAAATAAACAGACAAAACTTGTCTATATTATTTAAGGAAACATGCATTAATATCTATCTATCTATCTATCTATCTATCTATCTATCTATCTATCTATATATATATATATATATATATATATATATATATATATATATATATAATTTATTAAAATCACATCGTGGAGCGAATTATGCGGAGAGGCGGCCTGTTAACAGGTCGGGGTATTTCCTGGCAGAACGGATCTTATGTTGCAATACCCAAAATCCGTAATGAAGCCACTGATGACCTCTCTCGTTGCATTTTTAAATGTATTTTAAAAATATATATATGATGATTGTCACGTCTTTGCAGAAGACTATCTCTTCACTTTGTAATATTTTTTTTGTGTTTTTCATTCAGAATTTTATTATTTCCATCACTTTTAAACGAGCTAACGCTCTGCTATGAGCCTGTAAGTGATTCTTAAGGTCAGCATCGCTTTTAAAACCTCTCTTACACGCGTGGCAAACACAAAGTTTGTCTGTGTTACCTTTGTTGGAAATTTACCTGTAAAATCATGTGATGTTTGAAAAAAAAAAACTTGCACTAGTAACCTGCAGGTCTTTCTGGTACAGTTGCATTCACAGGAGTTTGCAACTGACCTTTCTTGTGTGATCTCGTGTGATCTCGTGTGACTGGCAAAGGCAGCTGCCGAAAGGCTGATTTTTCCACAAATACTGCGAGTGTGTTGGTGTCCTAGCTCCGGGTCGGATTCTAATTCCTCCTTCCTCGCTAATGACGCGCTTTTTGTTGTAATGTTCAATTCTCTTCTCCTCAAAATTGTTGCAGTCTTCCCAAATCAACCTTCTCCAACCAGATCTATCTCCAACCACATTTTCCCAGTTTTCAAATTAACACCAAGAGTCTATATTTATTTATATAAATATATATATAACATGTTACGTTTTTTAGATCTGATTAAAAACGTGACATGTATACGTGTAACTAAACTTTTTACGTTAAAATCGACCGCGTGATATGATCAGTCTGAGTTTCAATAGAGCCGATCTTCAGACGCTTAATATATATATATATATATATATATATATATATATAAATATAATTATTTATTTAAAAATATGATTCCAACGTTACATATGAGCTCTCATGTTTCAAAAAAAAAACAAGAGCCGAAAACTTCAATTCGGCTCTTGTTTTGAAACATGAGAACTCTTATGGAATCATATTTTCAAATAAATAATTATATTTATGCTCTACTTTTGTATCGAACACTATTTTTTAAGAATAATAACAAAAATACTAAAGAAATTTGGATTATTTACCTAACGAGTTCTTTCCTATTTTCTATATATTTTTACACACACACACACACACACACACACACGCGCGCACACACACACACACACACACACACACACACACACACACACACACACACACACACACACACACACATATATATATATATATATATATTGAACAATAAAAATATTAAAAATTAAAATCTTCAGACACACTGGGTTGTAGATTAATATTCTTTCGTTTTTTTATTATTATTATTTCATTTAGATTCCTCGACTAGTTTCTGCCAAAATGGCCACCATCAGGAAAAGAAAAAAATCTGCTTGCTGGTAGCAGTGAACTACAGAAATGAATGTCTTGATGGAAAACATGAACTTTTGTCTGTAGTTTTCATTTGTTTTTTTATTTTTTTAACTTAGATAGATTCATGTGAAAAAGATAAAAAAATAAAAAAAAAATAATGAAAACTACAGACAAAAGTTCATTTATATATATGAGGAGAACGTCCCTTTTTTTTTCAATACAAAAGCTGTAAGCGCTGCCTAGAGGAAAAGCTACTACAATTACCTTTCCAGAGCAAAGCAAACGACTAAATAAACGTTAAGAACTCACCTGAAAATGCATGTACGGAAAAATTACTACGTTACTTAAAAATCGAAAACAAACAAGAATAAAAAAAATAAGTAAATAAAATAAAATAAATAAACAAAAGCAAGTAAAATAAATTAATCCCAAAAATAAATAAGTAAATAAACTAAGTAAATAATAAATTAGCAAACTTCGTACGCACAGATAAACACAAGAAAATATGGTAATAACAAACAATAAAATAATTAACAATATTGATCATTGATCTGTCTATATAAGTAGTAGAGTAAAATAAACGCACATAGCCTGACGGTTACGTTTAGAATGAAGCAAACTGTCGATTGTAAGTGTTGACTTCAATGTCCCTTATATATATATATATATATATATATATATATATATGAAGAAATATACTCTTAAGGTGTACTATATTTATGGGTTAAAGTGCTCAATATCAGAGATAGAGCGTGTGTAAATATAAAAGTGAACTTTGAAGTCAACACTTAGAGGCGACAGGCTGTTTCATGCTAGACGCAATCGTCAGGCCACGTGGACTCTAAGTGTTGACTTCAATTTTCACTTATATATTATAAATTTACTAATTTAAAAATATGGTTCCATGTTTTTAAATGAGTAAATTTATAATATTTATAATATTATGCTCTGTAGATTTGCATTGAGCACTGTGTTGTAAATGTGAAAATAGTAAGAACACCGGATTATATATCTTACTGTTCTTTCTTTTTATTATAATATATATATATATATATATATAGAGAGAGAGAGAGAGAGAGAGAGAGAGAGAGAGAGAGAGAGAGAGAGAGAGATACACGCACGCACACACAGATATATATTACTAATGTTCACTTAATATAACGCCCTAGAGCCACTCAGGGTAGAGGTGTCCCTGAATGAGGTTTTGAATGTAGGAGGAAATAGGGGTACTTATTATGAGAATATTTAGGATAGTTAACTTACCTGGGTGGAACTTACCAACGGAATACGAAGGCAATGAGCAGGATCCGAGCCGGTGTCCGTAGCATAACAGATTTTAGATGTAAAAGACTGAATTGGTGGAACTAAGGATCGTAACTCCTCTGAACATTTGCCAAAAGATTGTGAGGCGATCAGTATTTCGTCTGTGGTTGTAAAGTGGACGCTTTTGATTCAAAAGTTAGGATTGGGTTGTTCCAGCCAAGATGTAGACCCAAATTCCATTTTGCGTCTGATTTAACTTGTAAAAAAAAAAAAAAATGTAGGACCGCTGGAAATGGATAACGACTCGAATTAAGGAATCGGAGAGCCGAGTTCGAATTCCGGTCGGATTCATTACATTCACTTAGGGAAATGTATGAACCTTCTTTTCCCCAATTATGGGTAAATTGCAGGACAGACTGGGTTCTATAACCTTGGGTGGTAACCGGTCTTGGAGAAGGAAAACACTGAATTCAAAACTGGCCTGAAGAAGGTTGGTCTTCGTCAGGCCATCTTGCCTAATAAACACAACTTCTACTTCTTCTGCAGTACACATGGTGCTCCTACGACCCTACGGGTCACGGGATAAAAAAAAACAACAACACAGAACTAAAATGTAGTACTGCTGCCATATCTCGGCATGTTTATATGTTCTTGTTTATATATATATATATATATACAGTGTGTCCCATAATGATGGGACACATTTTAAATACAAGTATGTTGAATTATAAAAATGACATAGAACACCAAATATATCTTATATACAAGAGTTCAATGTATTACCTAAGATTCTAACTTTCTGTCCTGGAGAACAAGTTCCACGTACGATTTCATTTTTAAGTCTTTTTCCACTGCTGCTTGGACTGTCATAGCTGAAATTCATCTCTCATGTCTTATGAATTGAGTTGGATCTTTTCTAATTGATCTCTATAGTTCTAAGTCGAAATGATGATTCCTCCTGTTCTTGCGACCTCCTGATCCAATTTCCCTCTCTACTGTCTTTTTTAAACTTATTCACCGTTCTCTTGACGGTTCTTGAATCGAAATTGAAGATGGAAACCAGAGGATGAATGTTGGTCCTATTACTGAAGGCCTGAATGATCTTTTTCTTTTCACCATTGCTGAACTGGGAAGATAGTAGGTCTGATAGAAAACAATTGTAACCTGCTCGCTTTTCATCTGAATAACTCAAATGGTTTTTCAATGATTCTTACAACAAATGGTGTCAAGATGGCTGAACGTCTTATCTGAAAACCTGGAAAATAGAAACTCAGTTTAGTAGATTTTTAGATATTAAACATTTGTGGGATGTTTAATGATGTTGTTACATCCTGTATATATACAGGGTGTCCTATAATGATAAGACACATTTTAAATGCAAGTATCTTGGATCATAAAAATGACATAGAGTACTAAATCTATTTAATACATAACTGATATACAAGCGATCAGCATATTAATTAAGATTTAATAATTACATCCCTCAGATGGTCTCCATGTCTAAGAAAACATATACATGCTCGATCTCTCATTTCAAACTCAGTTCGGCAGCTTAGCATGTCTACTGGAATGACTACGATCTCTCTACGGATGACTGTCCCAAACAGCTGTTGAACTAGAACAAAGCAGGGGTCATTCTATTCTGCCAATCATATTCAAAAACTTGTTTGATAGGTGATTATGACTCTCCACAACATCCTATCTTTTTTACCTCTAAACAATGTTTGTCACTTTACTATCATTCTCAATCACTATTCTGTCAATAATATACAAAAGTTCGTTTGATAGGTGATCATGCTTCTCCACAACTTCCTATCCTTTTTAACTCTAATCAATGTTTGTTTCATTACTATCCCACACAACAATACATATTCTGGAAATCATCTACAAACGCTAGTTTGTTAAGAGATCATGCCTCTCCACAACTTCCTATCCTTTTTCGCTTTAATCATTGTTTGACTCATTATTATCACTCCCAATCTCTATTCTGGAAATCATTTACAAAAGCTCATTTGGTAGGTGATCATGCCTCTCCACAACTTCCTATCCTTTTTAACTCTAATCAATGTTTGTCTCGTTACTATCTCCCCCAATCCCTATTCTGGAAATCATTTCCAAAAGCTCATTTGGTAGGTTACTCGGTGTTGCCCTCTTTCCGTCTTGCCTTTAATATATCCCACGAGTTTCCAAATCTCCAAGTCCTCTTTCCTTGTCACGTGTTCTATAAATTTCAACTGTCTCTTTTTGATTCTAAGTACAAGTTCTCATTTTCTTGAAGACTTCCCCATCGTTCACATGTTCCGTCCATGGTATTTCCAGCATCCTTGTGTAGAACCACATCTCTTTTGCTAAGAATTTCCTCTTCATTACCGTCGGAACTGAATAGAGGATTCGTTAAAAATTCCGAGAAGTTTACGGACGACGACAAAATTCCCCTGACGAAGGCTGGAGGGTACAATAACCGAAACCTTGTATGACATCCAAGCTGAGAATGGCTTTCCAAGTAGCAAGGTATATACTACTACTACTACTACTACTAATAATAATAATAATAATTCGTTATAACTTCCTTGTTGGCCACATGTTTTTTCCATGCTCACATGTTCTTTCTATTTTCAAAATTTGTAGAACCACATCTCAAGTCACCGCTTCATCTGTGAGGTAATTGTCCAGCATTCACTGACACATGGAAGAATTGATATGAAATATAACTTTAGTACTTTCTTAGAGGGCTTATTTTTCTCTCTATATAATGAAATAGAAAAGAAAATTATTTCGGCAGTGAGATCAAATCTTCTGAAGCTAAATTTGAATATTAATAAGATCTCTACTGTATACTCAGTTTATATTTATAGAATGTATAACTATTTTCAAGCACTATTAACCCTAAAGCTTAATTGCTATTATTCAACAAATATTAATTAATTATTATTAATTAATTACTATTAACATATCGTCACTTTTATGCTGTTATGGTTGATGGTGTGTCGTAGACTGTACTTAAAATGTCGCAAAGTTTGAAAATTTCAATATCAAGGAAGCGAAACATGTTAAGAATTTCGAAATAGAACGCGTTAAATATTCACTATTCACATTATTCGGACTATTGTCCTCATCTTTATCGCCATATTTATCACAACGTTTCGGCCGTTGTACGCTCCGGCCTTCTTCAGGTGGTTGGAATGTCGAACTGAACCCTTTATTTCGTTCACTGGGGTAGACTGTTCCATTTCTACGTGCCAGGTTTATCAGTTATCAGCTATCTTCTGTTAATTCCCCTCTCCGAGTTCTCCACCGCCTTAACCAGGTATTGAACTCACATTCTTTGGGTCCTGTCACTGGATCTAACCAACGCCCTTATCCACTGTGCCATTAAACATGGCACGAGGAACTAGAAAAGTCTACCCTAGTAAGAACATTTGCCTATAATTTTTTATTTTTATCGTTTTCTTACTTATTAATTATGACGTGGCATTTTGTATAGACGAGGACGCTTGGCGGAGTTGATAATGGCTGCTTCAGATACTGCGACTTATTTAAGACGATGCATACTGAGAAAGACAATATTCAGAAAATGGAAAATTGGACCTGGTCTGACCAGTAATATCGGCAAAAACAAACACCAGCTGATATGTTTAGAGACAGAATGCAAACATTATGGAAACAGATTTGTTGTCAAAAATAAGTGGAGGAATAATGTACATCAATTTTGGAAACGTTGCAACACAGCGTAAATTTACCTAATAAATAAAACACGAAGGATTTGCGGACATTTGTTTTAAGCATTCAACCCCAAGCAAGGCGGGAAGCCACGAGCACGGAAGCGGTTACAGAATTGGAGTGAGAACAAAGAGGAGTGATAGAGGAAAGGATGAAGAGAAGGTTAGGGGATAGATCAGGGTATCTGGAGACGTCGATTGACATTACATTTGAATAGTTGTAGATTATAGCTATCAGGAAAACAAGAAATGAGGAGGGAGTTCCACAGGCGAGAAGTGTGAGACAGGAAGCTATTAGGGTAGAATATATCTTTATATGGGCATTTGTCTTTGTTTTGGTGCGAGGAATCCGCCTTTTAAATTTGTACAAGTATTTTTGATAACCCCCTATATATATATATATATGTGTGTGTGTGTGTGTGTGTGTGTGTGTGTGTGTATGTGTGTGTGTACCTCATCGGGTGTACGGATATGCATATATGTTTGCGTTAGCATGAGTAACATCACGACGAAGATTCCCCCACCCCCACTTCCATAATAACACCAATACACGCAATCTATATAAGCCCAAAATTTAAAAAAAATTAAGTTTGTCTGACGATCGCAAAAGCGTGAAACCCAGGGTCACAAACTCACATCCACCCAACCAAATATGTAAGCTCTATCTCTGATATTGGGCGCTTTCTAATAATTACTGCGCATATAATATATAATTATATATATATATATGTTTATGTTTACACACACACACACACACACACACACACATATATATATATATATATATATATATATATATATATATATATATATATATATGTATTATATCTGTGTGTGTATGCGTGCGTGTGTGTGTGTGTGTGGAGTGAATTGGTAGGAAATCGAGTGAATGGCCTGTTCTTTGTTGGTGGGTTGATGTCTAACCATTTCGTCAAGCAAGCCATCATTGCTCTTTTGTGGGTTCGGACTTAAAGAGGTGTCCCAAACGTGTAGACTTGTTTCAAACTAAGAGAAACTTACCAAATACCTTCACTTCCGATCGTCCTAGAAAAATGCGAGAGGACAAAAGGTTAACAACGTGGCCAAACGGAATAAACCGGTCGAGTTCAAGTCGAGGCTGTTATTTTCACTTCGCACTATTGCCCTTGGGAAAGGTATGACTCATTCTCGTTTACCTCCACGAAAACTATGAGTTAAATAATAGGATAGAGTGTGTTTTTGAGCCTTGGTTGGCATCCAGTTTAGGAGAATGACAACTCTGAATTATAAATTGTGAAGAAGGAAATAGGCAACAATTCTGTCTGCAGCAAAAACAATCAAAGCAAAGCATAGCAGATATTTTTTAAAAATAGGAACTCATGGAGAACCATGATCATTTATGCCCTAAAGGGATATATGAGAAAGAGACGGATGGTTTGCGTGATTATATATACAAGCTATTAGATCAAACTAATGAAACTTTAAGTTTCAGGGACCATAATCCCAGAAGGGCCCCTAAACTCAGAAGGACTCCAGATGGAACATTTTTTTAATGAGTGAATTTTTCATCAAAATTGATGTTTTTTTTAAAACGGTTGTTATTAAAATAAGGCCATTTTGGTGATAGAATATCAAGCCAATGTGTTGAAGTAGCTAGTGTTGGCCTTAGAATATGCCCTAATATCCATTTCATATTGCGCCAAAATTCACCAGTAATTGGTCAAATTACAAACTTTTCTTGGGGGCTTGCAGCGCCCAACCCCACCAGCTTAACGGGCTCTCGATGAACTCGCTAGAATCTATCCATGGCCTACATTTTGTCAGTTGGATCCTGGAATTTATTGTTGCTGTTTGTGAAGGGGGCCCCATATCTGTTCAAGCTTCAGGGCCCCAAAATGTATATATATATATATATATATATATATATATATATATATATATATATATATATAGAGAGAGAGACAAAGAATGAGGGAGAAGAATGAGAGACAAACACTTTGCGTGACAGGCTGAATAAACTTTTCTTGTATGACAGCTGTTCAAAACGTATTAAGCTCTCATAATCCGATCCTCGGCAAATTGAATTTCTTTTAATCCAACCAAATTTTGACGAAAACGTTTTTATTCCCAATTACGAATTATGTTTCTGACACACCATGACACAAGTAAAAGACATGTGGTCCGATCTCCTTCCAACGGTCAGTTCTTCATTTAATCTCAGCTCAAATATTTTATCTGAACTGTCTCTTTGTGGTTGCATCAATCCAGAGTGCTTAAATGACATGGCTACTGTAAAATAACTGATTCAGATATATTTCCTTTGTTTTTATTATAGTTCATATGGGGCGCGTGGTCGAGTGCTTAGAGCGTTCGCTTTCTGAGATCATGAGACGCCGGTTCGAATCTCACCATGATCGACTTATCAGGAAAGAAGACTTCCTGATGTTATCGGAATAGATCGAGGTCGATCCCAGCGTGCGGCACCTTTGTAACCATAACGCGGGTAGACCCAAGCCTTGTGAGTGAAATTGGGTAGATTGGAGTCCGTCGATAGCTATGCTAGCACGAAGCCAGATGTCATCGCGGCCTTGTTCAAATTGTTGATCACGTGAGATAACACGCTTTCTCAGAAACTGTAACTAAGGTCTGCTCAACATAGTTGCAGTATAAACCACAGGTTGAGTAGTCTGAGCCTGAGCGATATGGATTGGCTAGCCGCCCTAGTAAAAGGGGAATCCTCGAATAAGAGTGGCCAGATATTTATATATATATATATATATATATATATATATATATATATATATATAATTCATTGGTAAATAATCCAAGGAGATCTTAATAATATAAAATATTCAAACGGATCCGCAAAAAGAGCTCAATATAACAGAGCATATAAACAGTATAACAAAATTACCACATATGGCGGGAGTATAGATCTATTTCAACCGACGAAACTGCATTAGTCGTATTCACCCCGCTGTAAAGTCTATACACCGTCGCTTGAAATAGCTCTGTACCCCCGCCCCATATAAGGTAATTTTTGGATTTTGTTGTGTAATAATAATAATAATAATAATAATAATATATATATATATATATATATATATATATATATATATAGGCAGCAATTTTTCATTGATGCATGTTTCATTAAATTATATAGACAAGTTTTGTCTATTTGTTTTAAGTAAGTTCATTTCATATTGTCTGATAAGCTTAATAACATGATCATTGAAAGACGAAAGGAAATCACCATATTGATACATGTTTAAATCCAGGCTAAGCTTTCGGCTTATATAAGCCATTATCAAAGATGACAATTAAATTTCAATATATCATCTTTGATAGTTGATATATATATATATATATATATATATGTGTGTGTGTGTGTGTGTGTGTGTGTGTGTGTGTGTGTGTATGTCTAAAATTCATATATAGCTAAGTCTCCCCAAATCTCATGCATTGATTGGTCAGTATCGACCAAAGAGATTCTCTGCATGTGGAGAATGATTTTTCCCGCGCAGCACTCATGATTTAATGACCAGCTATATAAGCATAGGAAAATAGGAGACCCGCAGTAAGACTTCAGCTGCCACAGAAATCCACTAAGTCGAAAGTTATGCGCCCATCTTCTCACTCAACTCTCAAGCTGCATATTCTATCACACTTAGATATTTTCCTCTTGCACGACATAGTTGTTTAAAAAAAAACATGACAGGATAATAACTCTTTCAGTTTCTTTCAGAGAACTTTGGTAGCCAAAGAGTGACAACTCTCATCTTAATCATTGCATGCTTTTTCGTATACATTCTTTATTGTATGCTTTGTTGAATACAATTTATATATATTGATACCTTTGCCTTATCCCCTTTTTTTACATCAGTTTGGGTTCCTAAACAAAAATTAAATAAATGTCGTTAAAGGCCGCCACAGGTTCGCTTATCATTCAGTTCACCCTCCCTCCTCGGTCTTTTGAACAGGAGTAGAGGTTTATTCTTTGGTTCTTGTTTAAGATTGGGCTTCTGGCTCCTTCTAACGTTTTTTCATTCTCATTCATTCCAAGTAGGTCAGTGCGTCTTAGTGGCATTGTCCCCTTGCTTGCGGTGAATTAATTTAAAAAAAAATCTCTTTTTCTTAATTTTTATAATGTAAATTTTTATAATCTTTCTATATAATTTGAGCGAAAATCATAAAACTTACCTTTTAAAAAATGAATCTTCTTGATTTTTAACCATGTGGCGCGCGTGTTCCTGCAACTCCCCCACCCACCCGTATAAAGGTTCAAACAGCAAGATTTGAGAAAATATGAACAGTATTAATAACAGGTTTCCTGTATTTTCTTCTAAAAATTCCCTGCAAATATGTTTTTACTACTGGAAATAACATAGCATATTTTATGGGACATAAACTGTTTATGAATTAGAGATACCTTTGATTAGAAAGCGATACATCTGTTCCATCAGTCGATATTGAAGAGCGCGTCTGTGTCTTTTGACAGTAGCTCAAGTTTAACAGATGCTCAGTTTGAAAGAATCCCCACGACAAACCTCCAAAGAAGACTGGGAGAAGAATCTTAGGCCCGTAGGAAATTGCTTGATATACAAAGCAGTAGACATATCACTTCTTTAAAAAAAAATGATTGCTAGTCATATTTAATTCTGTGCGAAGGGACCCCTCGGTTAATCTTAGCAGGATCGATGGATATCGCATCATCGCAGCAGTTTACTTGCTTTGTTCCCCAGGAGATTTGCTTGTTCATTCTGGTTAAATCCTGTGAACACACTTCCGTTCCACACCCGATAAAAGTCCAGAACGCTAATAACAAATTGTGAGCTATAGCCACCCGCCAATAAACGATATCAGCTGTAACTTTGAGGGCCTAAAAGATCTACAGCCAAAGAAAGACATTAGATTCAGGCGGCTTCTCCAGCTATTTTTTTTTTGTAAAAAATTTTACTTTTTCAGCCATTTTTATTTTACGAAAAATTTAAAATGCAAATCTTGGTTCTTGGCAATGACTTCTTGAAAGTTTTGAAAAAGAAAAATTGAGAATACACTGTGCGATTTTAAAAATATTACTTTTTTATTTTTATTTTGCGTTTCTAGAATTTCAATTTCCTTCATTTTAAAAGATGAAATGAAACATACGAATTGGACTGGTTTTGTTATAGTGAACCGAATTTGTTTTGTTTTTGTTTTGTTAATAATTTCACCCCAAGCAAGGCAATAAATCCACAAAGACACAAGAGATTAGTCAGTACGAAAGAATAAGAAAAAAGATAAACATTATTATGGATCGAGAACAATAAAAAAACATGAAATGCTAGAGGCGTTTAGATCATCAGCATGTAATAATAATAATAAAAATAATACTAATGATAATAATGATAATAATTATAATAATAATAATAATAATAATAATAATACTAATAATAATAATATCAAAATACAAGGATCTTGAAACTGAAATCTCAAAAATGAGGCGTATGAGTACATCAACAATTCCAATTGTAGTTGGTTTGTTTTACGGTATATCAACCTCAATGGGTTATTTAATGCCAACAAGATTTTTATTGCTGGTAATATTTTTCCTTCAAAAATGTATCGCTGGTAATATATTTTTCAAAAAAATGTATAGCAGGTAATATTTCTTTTCCAAAATGTATAACTGGTAATTTTTTTCAAAAAATGTATTACTGGTAATATTTCTTTTTGAAAATGCATTGCTGGTAATAATTTATTGCTGGTAATATTTTTTTACAAAGTATTTCTGGTATTAAAACATATTTTTACACTTTCATAGTGTTTTTACCCCAGTTTTGGGGTTAACTATTTGCCCATAAATGGGACCCTAACAGGTGCTACTACCCCGGGTCAGGTTGGACCTGGGAACACCAGCAGTTAAGGGGTGGTTCCACGCCTTGTAAACCTTCTGATCAGAGGCCTTGCTGTTAGACGTAGGTTATCGTCTTATCCAGGACGCCGGATGTATTTTATTGTCTTATCCAGGACGGGGTGTAGTTTATCGTTTTACCGAGGACGTGAATGTATTTTATCGTTATGAGCAGGACGGAGTTGTAGTTGGAGCCCTCGGATTGATTTCAACACATTCCAATAGATTCAGTGAAGGAATCCCTGGTAGCCCATGCCTTAAAGAGATACAAAAATTGTATTCACATGTACAGCCCACACCTTACAAAGAGCTTTATCTATGTAAAATATGTACGACTTTTTTTCAAGACTGCTCAGTGGAAAATATCATGATGCCATTTCTGACCTGTAAGAATTTTATGGAACTCTTCAATACACACAGACAGAACAATGAAAGTTATTTGTCTAGACATCGTGATCAGAGACCGTAAAAAAAAAAATGTCCTTTCTTGTTAATATAGCAGTTCCTGCAGACTGTAATGTATTTTTGAAGATGTTCAAATATTATCAAAATACAAGGATCTTGAATTCAAAACCTCAAAAATATGGCATGTGAGGACATCAGTAATTCCAGTTGTAGTTGGAACACTCGGATTGACTGGAAAATGTTCCGTTAGACTCACTGAAGGGATTCCTGGTAGTCCATGCCTTAAAGAAATACAAAAAATTGTACTCACAACTACAGCTCACACTTTATGAAGGGCTTTATCTACGTAAAATGTGTGGGGTCTTAGTTTTTTTGGGGGGGAAGGGGGTTCTAAAAAAATGCTCAATGGAAAATGCCATGATATTTTTTTGACTTTAGCTCTCTGGTCGGGACCCGGAAAGAAATGAGTATACACGAGAAACCAAAGCAAATAAAACAATAATAATAATTAACAGGCTCGAACAATATATTCATTGGCATGTCTGTTCGATCTATGGTATTGAAGTCCTGGATGTATATTATAAACACCACCCCTAATGTCATAAACAGTGAATATTGATGCAAATAGACTAGACCCAGTGTATAAGATTTTAAAAAAGGAAACCGCCAACTAATTGATATAACTATATTTCTGAGATGAGGTACTATGTACAATATTTACATTAATCGGAATATTTTCCTCATCTTTGTCGCCATATTTATTACAATGTTTCGGCCGTTGTAAGCTCCAGCCTTCTTCAGGTGGTTGGATATGAATACAACATGGAAAGCAGTAATAAGG
>CAHIKZ030004549.1:2082500-2210000 GCA_903632075.3 Acanthosepion pharaonis
TTCTTTTCTTTCTCGCACTTCCCACCTGTGGAACACACTTCCGTTTTCTTGCTTTCCTGATAATTACCATCTTCAAAAATTTAAATGCAACCACAATCGCCATCTTTTGTTTTCTTGATCCCCGTTCATCTTTTGCCCTTTCCTCAATCCATCCAATTCTTAGTCATCTCTTTCACTTTCCCTCCCTTTAACGCCTTGCTTATTAGCGCCATTACCGACGTGTTTGGTGTGAAATGTTTAAAAAAAGAAAAAGAAAAGTCCTTTCTGTTTTCTATTTTCTTTAAACCAATCTAGTAACGTTTCATCAAATCAAGTAGACCCTAAATTTTCTCAAAACAATGGCAAAACTCTTAATGAGACTCCTTGCCTCAAAAGTCTATTGGAAATTAAATTCAAGCGGAAACATTTTATTACTAAAACAGCAAAAAATACTGAGCCCAGCGGAGCCAAAATGGCACGCAAATGTCGACTGGGTTTATATAATAAAAAGAAAATATTCATTTTGTTTTTCTCATTAAATGTCATAAGGTGTGTTTATCTTAATTAACTTCATTAAAAAAGTACCCCTTTCTATTGTATTCTAATGTGCTCTTAAAAATGCTCAATTTCGTGGACGTAATTGCGAGGAAAAAGCAATAATTTTCGATATGTTTGTCAATCGCGTTGACTTCGAGGGAAATAACTGAGTATTTTGCTGTTGCTTTCTACACGGTTTTGATTCAAAATTAGCCCTTAACATCTCGAATGGGTACCAACCAAGGCTAGTGAGATAAGTCAACCTTACTATATAACTTATAGCCGAAGAGAATGAGAGAGAGAGAGGGAGAAAGAGCGAAAGTGAAATTTGATAGGCTATTTCATGTCTTGATTTCACCGTGTGTCTATTAATATAAAGTGACCTAATAATCTTTTGAGGCATGAATCTGACAATCACTGTTTTCGTTCTCTCTATATATATATATATATATATATATATATATAAAATAATTCATCGAGTCTAGAAGAAACCTCAACAGAAAGCACTGGACGGCTTCGTTCTATATTTAGGACTCATCAGCAGTGCGTATCCACTACCGAGAATTGAAACCCGAACAGTTACGATATGAGGCAAATGTCACACAAACTGTAGCAATGGGCCTCGGTAACGAAACGGTAACTAGTTAGACGCGATCTAGCGCCGCTCGTTCAAATATTCCGTGGTGGAACTCATTCGAGTTTCCCTTACCCATAGAACTGTGCTCCAAGCGCCACGACAACTATCCCTAAGCCGCTCCATCAAGAGTTTTCGGATTTCAATTATTAATTAATTATTAATTATTAATTCATAATTATGATTATCTCAAATCCTCCTTAATTCCTATCACTTCAATTGAGCACTGTTGTGTAATAAGCTAATTCTATAACCAACAGCCACCTGCGCTAATGCAAAGCTTTTCGGTAATATAAATTGGAGCACTCCGGCTGAATGGCATTTGTTTACATTCGTAAAAACAATACGCTACATTTAGATGTGTATCTCTGTCGAATGAAGATAGCTCACTGGTAGAAACTCTGACTGATCTGTTAGGTTTCGATCCCAGCTTGAAGTATTCGGGTGTCTAGTCGCACTGAGGAGCTGTGATACAGCGAAACAGTACTGTCTGCGAATTACATTATATATATATATATATATATATATATATATATATATATATATAGTGGCTGTAGACTTACAAAGTGAGTATGAATATTACTGGTCTTCAGTTAAACTCCTCCCCACCACAACACTACATTCATCGCTTGGGTGAACGACAATGGCTCATAAAGCTAGCCATCGATCTGCATTTTTGTCACGTATGTGGCATATCAAATCATCTCCGGGTGGTGGAAGTTGACTTTGATCAACATCACTTACAATCTGCATTTCCTATGTCTTGTCAGGCCTGACCTGGACTTGCACACTCTAGTGCAGTTCGGGCATTTAAATACTGCCAGTACAAAATCGTCATATGCAATAGACTGTTGGTTGTGAGTTTCCATTTTGAGCGTAACGGGTTGGCAGTTTACTGGCTGCTGCTTTCGACTGGTCGTTAGGAGCCCGAACTATTTGGTAAGCGCTTAGAGTGGCTGCTCTGATTAACAGTCGCGTCATATCCGGTTATCTGTGGTGCCATGTCGCGCATGTATTTCTGGTGGGCAACTCTAAGGCTACATTATGCTCTGCTCTCAGCTACGCTCTGGCTGCTTTGTATTTGCCATTGACGACAGATAGTGACAATTATGGTGGTCTCATTCCTCTCTCCTCAAAACGTATCGCATGGAAATCACAACAAAAAGAAATAAAACTAAACCAACAAAAAAAAATCACCTACCTACCTCAATCCGGATATTAATTTGTGACCCTTTGTTTCACGCTTGTGCGATCATCAGACAAACTGGTTTATTTTCTAAAAATGGATCTATTTATACTTGTTTGTGTTTGATTATGCTTGGTGGTGGAAGGGGGAATTTTTTTCTGTGTTTGTTTGGGATGACAATCTCACACGCATAGACACATGTACGCATTTTAATTCCCACAAACACACCCATAAAAACAATCCGAGGTTAGGCGCAGATACACATCCACGCGTCCGAGCATACATATATATACGCAATTGTAATTCTATTTTGGTGTCGAGACTGAATATGATAGCTCTGTCATTTATATTGAGCACTTTCCACTAAGTACTGCGCATCACACAACTTAGGAAGTATGTGTGTATGTGTGTACATATATATGTGTGTGTGTATGTGTGAATGTATACTGATTCCATGTAACTTGGGAAGTATGTGTATGTACGTATGTGTGGATGTGTGTGTGCATGTACTGATTCCTTGGGAATGGGACGGTATGTGTGTGTGTGTGTGTGTGTGTGTGTGTGTGTGTGTGTGGGTGTACAGATGTGTCCACTGATTCCTCGTAGTGAGGCAGTGTGTATGTATGGAGAGGGGATATACACATATATACACACATGCTGACAAAAGCACACGAAAATGGAAATAGATCCAAGAACACACAGGGGTCATTAAAAGATAAGCATGCCGATAACTACTCCATCATTTCTCGAACAAATCTAAATTGTTTTATAACCCTTCACCCAGAACTTTTCTCTGCCAGTTCAAGAAAGACGTTTGGATCATTAACACAAAAAAGAAAATGTCTCATATCGAGAATATTTAACATCGGAAAACATAAAGAAAAAAATGAATTATTTTTAATAATATGTGGAAATCTCCACCCTTTGCCTGATGACAGTCACGAAACCGGAAACGCGTGTAAAAATTATTTATTTATTGTTATTTAAGTCGTGGCAATTATGCGTGAAAAATGATATCGCCCAAATGCCTGGCAAAGAAATAGAAAAAATCATTAGACGCTTAAATTTAATTCACATTTAAAATCGGTCCAAGTTATTGGAACACCCTTTAAGAAAAATATATGGAAAAACAAAAATCCGAATATGCAAATATGCTGTTTTAATGTTATTTCAATGTCGACGTCAGACATTTCAGTCTAGTAGACCTTTTTCAGGTCATAGTTATTAAAACATAATTAACATTAGACGATATTCAAGTCAACATGAAAAGACGATAGACATAAGAGTAAGACTAATTAAAACAGAATAACTGAAATTTTTTAAGATCAGCGTTCCGTTTCACAATATGATCACGTCGGCGTCACGTGGGCGATGTTGTGAAAACGTATTCCTAAAATAGAGTATATTTTAAATGAAAAATGAAAAAGAAATTTTAATCTAAAATTTATAAGAACGTTTGTCGAGCATTAATCTTGCTAGAAAAGGGGAAATATTAAAGAAGCCAGGTCTAGTGTTCACCGTGCGTGAGATGGATATTATGCATGCTTCATAAATCCGCCTAAGATTTTTATTATGAATTAATATTATTATTTAAAATCTTCACAGAATCAAAATCGAAATTATGATCAGATTTAGTTATGTGTACAAATAAAGCATTGTTTAAATTACCGAGGCGAATATCTCGTTTATGTTCGAAAACACGAGATTTTACGGACCTACATGTTTCACCCACATATTTTAAGTCACAGTTGTTGCATGAAATTTGGTAGATACAAGCATCGGATGTAATATGTTGGTTGCTGGTGTTATTTAATAAACTATGGATAGTTCTAGTAGGTAATATTGTAGTTTTATTTTTTAGCGCATTTAAATTATTGGAGATACGTTCGGTCAAATGGTTATTTGGTAGAAAGATGCGACCAAAAGAATTATCAGGTGGCAGATGAAAGTATGCCTTTTTTGATGTAATTGTATTGATAACCTTTGGAAGTAAAGTCAGATGATCCAGAGCCCTTTAAAAGGGCTGTGGTGAAATAATTTATTACATGGAACCTTAAAGTGGTCTATTTTTTATTCAAACATATTTGCTCTGAATTTACATTGAACTTTCCGGATATCATCCTCCTTGAGTCTACCCATACGGATTACCTAGTTTTGCATAAACTAAATATATATATATATATATATATATATATAATGCGATGGATAAATTGTCGTCTAAATGTGGCAAAAGTGAAAATAACACTGACATCTCACTTTAACAGATATATTTACCAAAATTTGGAAGTAAAGTCAGATGATCCAGAGCCCTTTAAAAGGGCTGTGGTGAAATAATTTATTACATGGAACCTTAAAGTGGTCTATTTTTTATTCAAACATATTTGCTCTGAATTTACATTGAACTTTCCGGATATCATCCTCCTTGAGTCTACCCATACGGATTACCTAGTTTTGCATGAACTAAAATATATATATATATATATATATATATATATATATATATATATATATATATATATATATATAAAAATGCGATGGATAAATTGTCGTCTAAATGTGGCAAAAGTGAAAATAACACTGACATCTCACTTTAACAGATATATTTACCAAAATTACCAAAAATATCTTGAAATACTATGAATAGTAAATTTATTCCATAAAATCGCTATTGGCTTCAACCGTGGCCTCCTGACGACTTTGGAATCTTCTACAAATCTTCTAGACTTCTGCTTGTTTAAATTGGTGAACACTGCCATAATCCTTGGCTTTAGTTCAACCTTGCTGTTACAAGGAGTTTTGTTGGTCTCTCGCTAAATGTCTCTAGTCGCACGAAGACCACCAAAGCGGGAAACTTAAGCAACAGTCTAAATTTTATCTCTTTCTGAGGCAT
The DNA here is from genome assembly GCA_903632075.3 of Acanthosepion pharaonis. Lineage (NCBI taxonomy): Eukaryota > Metazoa > Mollusca > Cephalopoda > Sepiida > Sepiidae > Acanthosepion > Acanthosepion pharaonis. Next base: position 2,087,727 of record CAHIKZ030004549.1, read on the forward strand.
AACGCTGGGAAGTGTAATTATTTTATTTGGTTAAACTATTCATAGAGCATTCTCTCTTTTTTTTTTTAACTTTTGGCCGGTGTCCACATTTTGGTGTTTTTTTTTAGTTGATGTTTATTTTTCCCGATTTTTAGATCAGTCGTTTTTCCTGGTTTTTGGTTTATTCGTTGTTACTTTTTCTTTTTATAATGTTTCCTTTTGACCACCTGACAGGCTTTCTGCTGATTATACCAACACAACAGGTTATTGAGATATTTAAAAAGAAATCTGCGGCGCAACTTTCCGTCAAAATTAGTTATTTTCTCTTTTAATAAGAGTGGAATTCTTTAGATCGAAGTTGTGGTTGAAGAATGTCATACGTATTAAAAGAGAAAATGATTTACTTAGAGGAAAAGTTCTTGAGAGTACCGCTATCGAATCTTGCCAAAACGTAAATCTGCGCTTGGATTTTTTCAAATATCTCCTTGCCTAAAAGCCATCATAGAGGACAATATTTTTTTGTTAAATTAAAAAATGCAGTTAAATAAAAACTTTCTATTCTTTAAAATAAATAATTACATAAATACTTTATCAAATTAAAATAAAATAATAAACAATAATTACATTAGTAAAAAAATAAATAGATAAATATATATAAACAAATAAGAAAAAATTCAACAACAACAATGACAGTATTTTATAAGGCATTAAATTATATCACTTAGCATCCTCCATAATTTTACCTTGACTTTCATAGACTTATGAATATTTTTGAGCATTCTTAATTTTAAAAATTTCGAAAACCTAACGATATATTTTTTTTTTTACTGTTGCTTATAAATAAATGTCAAATAAAATCTTTACATTTGGCATAATAAAATTCATTAGAAGACGAAACGCGTTGGTAAAGAATAGTTTTTCTTTTTGTCGTTATTCTTATATATTTCTTTTATTAAGCATTTTATCCCAAGCAAGATGGGAGTGCCAGTAGCACGCAAGGGATTACAGAGAGTGAAAGTAAGAGCAAAGATGGATGTTTGAGGAAAAGATAAAGAGAAGGACGGGGAGCAGGGTTAAGGCATCGGAAGATGTCGATTGACATTACATTTGAATATTTGAAGATTATAGCTATCAGGGAAGCAAGTAAGGGGAAGGAAGTTTCACTGTCAGGAAGGGCGAGAGAAGAAACTGCTGGAGTAGAAGAGGCGATTACAATTTAACTGTTTCGACAGTGAAAGGGTGGGACCGAGATGCCAACCTAGTAGCACGCTTAAATTCATGCAGTTGGGGCAGCTGTGTAAATAGCTCGTCAGAGCAGATGCCATGAAAATATTTATAGAAAAGACAGAGGGAAACCACATTAAGTCGGTGAGAATGTGACTAGAGTTGAGATGCCAGATCAGGACATATCACATTGCATATCCGTCTTTGGATTTTGTCGAGAACCTAGAGATGAACAGCGGGGGCACCAGGCCATATATGGCAACAGTAATTCATGCATCGACAAATGGTAGATTTACAGATGTGAAGGATGGAATAAACTGTAGCGAAAGGAAATATCAGTTAAGCCTTTTCATGAGTCACTCTTGTAGTCAAATAACTCATTTCATATCATATGGAAAGTTGCAATTAAGCTTGCCGAAAAAGTTTGTAATATTTCGAATAGTTTCGACTATCATTGGTCGTTTTTAATGAAAGAAGGTGGAAAAATCGAGATGAAGTCTATTCTTAGAACATGATTAAACGAAATATTGCTGCGTAAATATACTGGTTAATACTTACATACACACACATATATTATATCATAAGGAATTTATGATACAAAGGATTAATAAATATCATATTTAAAAACATATTTCGGTCTACACTACATTTATTTCGACTTGGTATTTACCTGTAAATGGAAATATTACGTTCTGAAGATGACAATTTGAAAATGTCGAAAGTACTCGGTCAAGGATCATCAATTGCATCTGACAACAATTCAAATATAAGAATCGTGTTATTTAAGGAATTGATAGTAAGTTAATGTCTCATTAAGTCTTGTTAGCGAAGTGATTTCGCCATTAATCACATTAACGTTGCGAATTCTTTGTATAATTACTTCTTTATGATGTAATATATATACTGCACAATTTATATATATATATATATATATATATATATATATATATATATATATATATATATATAAAGGACAGGATGTGTGTGTGTGTGTGTGTGTGTGTGTGTGTGTGTGTGTGTGTGTGTGTGTAACGAATGCACGGGCGCAATTTTCGACGGATTTGCACCAAAATTTACATGCCCATGCTCCAAGTTAGCGAGAAGGCCAAGACCGACATTGCATTTCCCAACTCCCATCGATAGTGGAAATAATCGATGTTTTCATGTTTCTACGGCACTTTTCATGTAGTTTGCGGCCGTTTTCTACTGGCCAGAGTGAGCGCCTATAGCTGCCACGAATAGGCAGGAAGATTCTGACTGACACGAATGTTAACTAGCATACAAAAAAATCGATAGCTGCATTCGTCACAAGTGGGAAAAATTTAAATCTGCATGGCACCTTACTCCAATTGGCTCATTCGCTTGCTTAAACTCAACGTTGATTCTGATTCCGCAGAACTGGGTTGGGTGTGAAAAAGTATTTGTTGTTAACATTCTTTTTTCATTCTGTTTTTCCAATTACGAGTCCTTTTTTAAAGCTGATCGTTTTGTGTTCATTTTGTTTAGTTCTTATTTCGTAACAGATTTAATGTTTAGTATAGAGCTTAGAGAAAATTCGCAGTGTGAGATAGGCAAGAAGTAAGATATGTAGCAACACCAGCACGGCAAAGGGCACTCCTTTAAAGGCAAGGAAGGGCGAAAATATTTTAAGTCAAGTGATAGCAATTCCTGTATGAGTCGTGCAATTTTTGAATCAAGCACGGGCAACCCAGGCCGTGCTGCTATATATATATATATATATATATATATATATATATATATATATATATATATATATATATATATATATATAATAAAACAGTGGACTATGAAATATAATCGGGCTATTAACTATATTTTAATAAATATACCTAATATTCCTCACCGCTAGCACCACACGATAATATATAAAAAATGTATATTATATATATATATATATATACGAGTGTATGTGTAAAATCTTGGTTGATTTTCTTTTATTTTCTCCTCTGTCTTTAGTTCTCATCACCAATCACCCCCACATCTCAACGCTCTTCACTTACCTCTGTTTGAACTCTTCAACGAATCTTTTTTGCCTTCTTTAGGAGCTTCCTGTCGTAGGCGTTTTACACCCCCCCCCAACTCCCCAACCACCACAAAAAAAACGGCCATTTGCATGCTTCCTTCCAACACGGAAGTGGGATTCTTTCTATTTTAATTGAAGAATTTTCACGGCGGCATGATGTAGACGCTATCGACTGAGTCAAATTTTCCCGTGTCAATGTTGCAGTTGGGAATTAATATGATTAGGTCCCCAACTTACTTCGTACCGGAAGTTCTGTTTCAACAATCTTTGCTCGAAGGGGAAAAAAATCAGATCTGGTTCTCTAAAAGTGGCAGAGCTTACATTTCAAATTTTAATTGGAATTCGATGCTTTTAATACATACATAAATACATGATGGCGATTGCCACATCTTACTCAGATGAGAGTCGCCTCCTTATCCTTCACGTCACTTGCAATGACTTCTGTCTTGTTTTGTCGTCCATCGCTCCTAAGGTCACTCTGGAGACCCATATTAGGCTTCTTAGGTATCGGGCACATATGACTGGGTTGGTTGGATATACAACTCTCCGGTGTACGACTATGTGCTACCTCAGTACAGATGATGACCTGTAAACCTTGCTACAAACAACGTATGTATTGTTGGCAGGACGATGAAGCAGGTTGGCATAGTGGTCTTGATTCTGGTTGTTATGATGACCTTTCAGCTGGGATACATAACCTTCCCCCCAACAACAGTTTGCGCTCACATACACCACATTTACAAGACTGCATACATACATACATACATACATAATAGCTGGCCACTCGTATCCCAGAATACCGGTCTATTAGGGCGGCTAGCCAATCCCTAATTCAGACGCTACCTCAGGCAGATTTGTGTTTGATCAACACTCACAGAGACCACTTTGGGTTTATACTGCAACTATGCTGATCAGACCTTATTCAGTTTCAAGGAGAGAGCGTACTATCTAGCGTGATCAGCAATCTGAACAAGACCAGCACACTCAAACCCTCGGTCACGGTGACTTGTGACTTCGCGCTAGCACAGCTATCGATGGTCAAGTGTTCCGTCTACCCAATTTCACTCACAAGGCTTGGGTCAGCCCATGATAGGGTTTTCAGGCACTTTCCAAAGTTGCCGCACACTGGAATCGTACCCCCTCCAGTCCGATAACATCAGAAAGTCTACTTCCTGACAAATCAACCGTGGTGAGATTCGAACCCGGGTCACAGATAGCGAACGTTCTAACCACTCGAGCACGCGGCATACAAACAGACAGACTTACGCTAAAGACTTAATATCAGTATAGTGTTTTTGGTCAGACGAAAACATAATTGAACTTTTACAAACTAAACAGCGACGATATTTTAGGGAGAAAATGTTACACAGTCCATAAAATAATCTCGTAAGAATGAATCATCGTAGGTGTTCACCATGTTGTAGGCTTACACTAGCGCTGCAGTTATCGGAAATTCACCAGGACTGAGGGGGGAAATTAATTCGTAAAAAATCAGTCCACTTTTTTTGGAAAGTGTATGTTGTTCAGTAGCAATCTATCTTTCAGCGAATACCCCAAGCGTAGTGTACGAATAAGGTTAGTGTAGAAAAGTGAAATGTTTATTAGAAATAAAGAAAAAAATACTGAACTGATTTCTAATATCAATCTTTCTATATGGAACTGATTACTGGACAATATGAAGAGAAGATAAGGACAAAAGCGATGCTGTTCTCCTGAAGAATTCTGAGAATGAATATCTTGGACGTACAAAGAACTTTTGAAATTGGAAGCAAAAAGGATACAGCGAGTAATCTATCTAATGGCCGTGTGTAAGTGGATGGCATAACTTGGACTAGGAGGGTCATTGCTTAGAGTTACAAAAGATGGGAAGTTATGGAAAGCCATGATCGACTATGTCATGAAGAGGCACATCACCTCTAAGAAGGAGAAAGAAATAGTTTTTTTTTTAAAGGCGGGGGAGGCTTTCTCCGCCTGGATGGCTTCATAGCTTTCGTAAGGGTATTTGTGCGTAAAGAAATATAACCAACCCGACTGGAATTAGAACTCGGAGTGCCAAGTTCCAATTCCGAGCCGTTAACCATTACCGCACGCGCACATCCAAGCTTAAAGCATCTGTCATTCCCAAGCGATCACCTATCTAGGTATTGACCTAGCACAATGTTGCTTAACTCCGGTGATCATACTGTTGTAAACATCAGTGTGATCGATACCAAACAAACTTTAAGTATTACATGAAAAGGCTGAACATTTATTCAAGTATTATAAGCAAATACTGATGAAGCAGGAAATTAAATAATATCAATTTCGTCTTATTTATTATCAATTCACGTATGAAACGGTTTTATGAAGGATAAATTGATAGATAAAAGCGCAAATCAAATTCTGAATTAATCGGAAAAACATTATGTAAATTTCGAATTTCTTATGCAAAAGGATATAAATTAAAATCGTTATTGGCTATATGAAGGGTTTAATAAAGTGTGCATGCATATACAGGGGTTGGACAAAATAATTGAAATGGTTGCAAAATCCACTCCTATATTTCAAAGACCTATTATATTAAGAACTTTAACTAAAACTTCATAATTGCAGGTTATATCTATTGGAAATACGTTTATTTATCTAATTTACTGACTTTGTCTTATTTATTTTTACAATTTAGTAAAATTTAAGCTAAATGCGTGACCTCTCCGAGTTCGAAAAAGAGCAAATTGTTGGAGCTCGCATGGCAGGAGACTCGATCATTAAGGTTGCTGAACTGTTTGGTTTTTCAAGAGCTACTATATCAAGAACACTGATGCAATTCGAGAAACAGGGCAAGGCCTCTAACAACGGTAGCAATTCGGGCCGGACTTGCAAATTTACTGACAGGGACTGACGTGCATTGAAAAGAAATGTGGCAAAAAATCATCGAACAAATGCGGCCAAAGTGACTGCTGAGTTGAATAACCATCTGAATAGTTCAGTTTCTACTAAAACTGTTCACTGTGAGCTCCATATGGCTGCATATCATGGAAGTGCCGCTGGGAGGAAATCACTTCGCTCCTCTCGCAACATTCAAAAGACGTTGAAGTGGTGCAGAGATCCCAATGCCTGGTCTGCAGACAAATGGAAGCAAGTCATATTCTCAAACAAGTTCAGTTTTTCTCTTTTCCCAACTTCAGGGCGAGTTTATGTGTGGAGGCAGCCGAAAGAAGCTTACAACCCTGACTGCCTTCTTCCAACAGTGAAGCATAGAGGTGGATCAGTGATAGTTTGGGCCGCCATATCATGGAAATGTCTCAGTCCAATAGTTGACCTGCATGGTAGGATCAACAGCAGAGATTACCTGAACATTTTGGGACATCATGTTCATCCAATGGCTCAGACTTTATTCCCTGATGGTGACTGCATCTTCCAAGACCATAATGCTCCAATACATACCACTCAAATGGTTAAGAATTGGTATGAAGAGGATGAAAGTGAGCTAGAACACGTGGAGTGGCCTCCCCAATCTCATGATATCAATATTATTGAACATTTATGGTGCATTTTGGAGCAACAAGTTAGGAGTCGCTATCCTCCAACGTCGTGTCGTAAAGAGCTGGAGAAGGTTTTAATGGAAGAATGACTAAAAAATCCTCTGAATGAAGTCAGGAAGCTGTATGATTCAATTCCTAGATGTATTAAAGCTGTCTGTGAGGCTAAAGGAGGACCAACTCCATATTAAATAAAGTTTCTTTGAATTTAACAAGTGTTCCAATTATTTTGTCCAACCCCTGTGTATATATAAAGTTATTATTACCTTTTAATCTTACTTTCTCTTGAAGTAATTTCTAATTAGACTTGAAAGATTAGAAAATTTACTCATCTGGAGATAATCTCAATTTAAATTGATCATTTAGATTTAAATTAAAAATTGTTACTCTTTAACTATTATTCATGATGTTGAAAATATTAAAATTAAAAATATTTTTTGAAATTTAAACACTTAATTCACAATCTAACGTTAAAATTTAAGAAAAAATTTAAATATGTATAAAGATTGATTCGTATGGATATATGTTTATGTAAGTATTTGTATATGTATATGCGTCTATACCGATGTATATCGATACATGTGTATGAGGTTATGAATGTATGTGTAGGTGGTTTTACGTAAATATGTATGTGGTGTGTGTATGAAAAAACAGTAATTTATTTTTACTATTACCTTCAAATCTTACTCCATCTTGATTTGAAACATAAACTTTAATTAAGAAATATTACCCATTTAAAAATAGCTACAAATTAAATTAATGAATTAGACTCTAACTGATACAGATTTTACCTTAACAGTCATTCACAATATTAAAATATTACTATTAGTATCTTTTTATTTTTTATTTTTGTTTATGAATATAATATTTGGCTTATATTAAATCCATAATTTATTGGTGGAGATGTTAAATATTTAAATTGTTAACAAACATTAAATTGCATTTCTTGTGGAGTTTTTAAACACTTTAATTACTATGAAAAGTTAAAATCTATGTTTATCTAAATTTCTAATGCTATACAACCCGTCTCCTTCCTCCCCCAAACCTTACGTGCATCTCTTATTCCTTTACTTTCCCCAATTTTTTCCTTTTCTCCTTTTTTCCTTTTTTTTTTCTTTTTCCCATATCATTTCCGTTGAGTTGACCAATCAAATAGGTCAATGTCTGATCCTTACCCCATACTCCTCAATATTAATTATTGTAATAAAAATAAATTTTAAAACTCTCCCTTCCCTCTCTAAACTCGACCATGTCTCTCACACTATTTCTCACCACCCTCTATGTCAGCTCATATAAGCTTAATACTGCTCGTCAAAAGTATAAATTTTAAATTCATTTTTTGTTTCCCCTTTTGAAAGTGAAGTCTGAAGATCCACAGAAAAATAGAATTCTCTGGTGAATTATATTTGTATGGATGAAGTATGTTAGCTCTAACACTGATATTAAGTGCTTTACAGTAAGTCCCGCACATATATAATATATAAATAATATATATCTAAATCAATCAAACACACACAGATATATATATATATATATATATATATATATATATATATATATATATATATATATATATATATATATATATATTATGCAGACGAAGACTAACAATCCCACTATGATATTTATTTCGTTAGAATCGAAAAATTTGATTACAAATCTTCAGATCAAAGCCATTGCACACAAATAAATAGATAAATATTTTAGCAGGTTCAAAGAAAGATCTAAACATAATTTATGCAGGTTTAAAAAGAAGCATAGGGTCATGAAAAAAAGAAAGAGGTATTTCAAATTTTGTCTAAAGGGATATTTTTAGTTTGTAAACATGACCTAATGTTCAGAGTAGCACAATGAAGTAGAAAGGGATCATTAGGGATGTTATTTGCTCTGTTTTTTTTTTTTACATAGAATTCTCTCTGGATTCATACCCTGTTTGGAATTATCCCTACAGATTACCAAATATTATAATTCTATGTATCTCTCTTCCTCTCTCTCTCTCTCTCTCTCTCTCTCTCTCTCTCTCTATCTATCTATCTATCTATATATATATATATATATATATATATAAGTGAACGTTAAGTCAACACTCAGAAGCGACAGGCTGTTTCCTGCTAGATGCAATCTTTAGCCTGAGGATTGCGTGTAGAATGAAACAGCCTGTCGTCTCTGGCATGTTCCAGAGGATAGTTACACACCATTTCTCAGTGGTTTCGATTTTGTGCTTCTTACATATCTTCCAGTGTACATATATCGCTACTTTCTTATGTCTCTGGATATATTCATTTTTGGCTAGTTTCGGTCATCCTGAGATAATATGGTTTCATCACATTTTCCACGGATCCCGCATTTCGGGTTAGTGCCATCTTTGATTATGTGACAGTGATAGGATCTGATTGCGAGGCTTTGGTCCTAAGTTGCAATAATTAGGCCATCTGTCGGATTTTTCAAAAATGATGCTCTACAGCCATTGATGTGTTTTCTGTTCGTCCACATCTGCTTCTTTCGTGTTTTTTTTTTCAACGCCTTATCCTGTCAGATTTTTCTTTATAATTTCATTTGGCCAAGTTGTTTTGCTTTCTATTTTACTCATTTGGCGTAGATAGTATTTGCTTCGTTTTTTGTTGGTAGGATTTCAGGTATATTAAACTGTTTCTAGAAGAGTGCAGCTTCTTTGTTGATCGACTGGATTTGATGTTTTACTATTTGTAGGAGAGAGTCATTGTTTTTTTTTTGCGAGATAGGCTTCCAATCTGATTGTTGTAGTTTTTAGAGTTAATTCAAGTTGGATTAGACCTCGGCCTCCTAAAGCTCTTGATACGTAAAGCCTGTCAACATCTGACTTCGGATGGTGCATCCTCATTTGGGTAAGCATTTTTCTGGTCTTGGCGTTCAATCTTTCAAATGTCATTCAACTTCCATTTAATAATGTTGAAGCTGTACATTACTAAGGATATAGCTAAGGTGTTCATAGCCTTCATTTTATTAGCCCCATTAAGTACGTTAGTATCAAAAGCATTCTCCTATTATAATCTTTACGGATCTTTTTCTTTATAATTGAATGTCGTATTCCGTCTCCTTCATTAATTCCTAAGCATTTGTATGTATCATCTTGGTCTAATTCCTTAATTTTGTTGTTGATATCAAGGTCTAAATCTCTAGTGTCCGTTAGTGTACCGCCTTTGAATATGGCTTTGGCACATTTGTCGATTCCGAACTTCGCTGAAGGTTTTGACAAGAGTAAGTTGTTTTTTTCTACTGATTGACATCCTTAGCAAACGTTTTAAGATCATCAATATAGAATAGGTGATTCAGTTTGCCATTTTATGACTTGTATCCGTAGCTACCGTTGTTCAGTAGGCAGCTGAGTGGCGCTAATGCAAGGCAGAAGAGTAGTGATGACAATGAATCTTCTTGAAAGATCCCGCTTTTAATGATGATCGGGCTTGATGTTAATGACCCGTTTGTATAGTTTAGGTTTAGTATAGCCTTTCAGTTTTTCATGCTCTCCGTTATGAATTTGACAATTGTGGGGCATAGTCTGCATATTTTAGTGTCTTTTCTATCTATGAGTGTGGTGAACGGTCGAAAGCCTTTCTGTAGTCGAGCCATGCTATCGATAACTTTCTTTTTTTTATTTTCACATTTTCCAATATTATTTTATTGATAATTAATACTTGGCGCTTTCCAGCTATTAGTCTTACAGGTGGCAGCGGTTATCTCAATGATATTGATATCCGTCCATTTTGGGGACTCTATGAGTGTATGTTATTTCTTTTGTTGCTTGATACATGCAGCTCTTTCATTGTGCATTTTGCAGTTTTCCCACATTTTACACCAGAACTCGTCCACTTCCTGGATATTAGGAGGGTCATTTATCTCTATCTTATTTTTCCCGATTTTCCCTGTCGTTTTTTGGCATCTTCTTTGACGATCTTGTTTTGCCAGAAGAATTTGTTTCTGTTTTCATAAAGCTTGATTCTCTATGGCTTTCCTTGAATTTTTTTTTTATTTCAATTTCTTTTTAACTTTTGGTACATCAATTTTATTTCGTATCAGTTGTCTCCCTTTTCTTTCTTTCATTTTGGTGACCATGTCAAATTCACTTAGAAACGACAATTGTCCTCCTATTTTATTTATTTCGGTGTCTATTTTTTCTTTCCCGACTGGCATTTTTCTTTTTCGTTTAAGTTGTGTTTTTACTTTTCTCACCTATTGCTTCTGCACTCGAAACCTATTTTCTTTACATTCTCCAACTTATAACGGATGTTTTTGTCATCTCCGTTTCTCTCTTATATTCGCCATTATCATCCTCTATTTGCTTGTATACCTCAGAAGGATTATTACAACCGATTTCTAATTGTCTCCTCTACATGTGTCTCCTCTACATGTGTCTCCTCTGCATGTGTCTCCTCTACGTGGTTGGCATTTATTCCCTCGATGTTAACATTTAATCTAGTTTTGATGTTTTATCGGATGCTTTTGTGTTCTATGTCAGGTATTCTTTTTTCCCGATGATACCAGGTCCTTACATTGCCATAGTTTATTGGCATCGATGTTTAGCCTGTTGGGGGGGGGTCTTTTATTATTATTGTTTTTGCGTTATGCCTCCTGCATTGTATTCTGTAGAACTGGGCCCAAACTATGGTCCTTAGGTCCAAAAGAAGTATTGTAATTTAATCAATTGTACTTTTCTTAGTTTATGGGATGTTACTAGTAGGGCGATTTTCTTGGCAATTTATATGTTGATGTTATCTGGGACACTGTTAGTAAAATTGTCCATTCCTTTTTTTCATGAGGCCCAGAGCTCCGATTACTATGGGTACAGTCTCAGTCAAGTCTTCATTCCCCACATCCTGTTGATCTCGATCTCCAGGTCCTTATAGTTGGACAATTTCAAGATAATTTCTATGGAGCTGTTTCACTCAGCTTGTACTGCTATGTCAATAAGCATATACTTCCTGAATTTCTTGTCTTTTAAGATGATATAACGTCTGTTGGCTTTTATTTCCCTATCAGTTTGAATTGGCATGGCCCAGAGGATAGTTACATCGTTATTTTGGGTAACTGTGTCTGGTTGGTCCTCATACCATCTCTCAGTGGTTTCGATTTTATGTTTCTTGGATATCGTTCAGTGCACATATGTCGCTACCTTGTTCTTCATTTTTGACAGTTCCGGACATCCTGAGATAATATAGTCGACGGTTTCATCATCTTTTCCGCAGATCCTGCATTTCAGGTTAGTTCCATCTTTGATTATATGACATTGGCTTGCAAGGCTTTGGTCCTGAGCTGCAATAAATAGGCCGTCTGTCTCAGTAATTTTCAGCCACTAATGTGTTTTCTGTTAGTCCATATCTGCTTCTTTCGTTCTTTTTATGTATTTGCCATGTAACGAATTGTCCTCCCAGTTTTGTTGTAATTTTATTTGGACAAGTTTTTTTTGCTTTCTTCTTTTTCGTTTGGCATAGATGGTATTTGCTTCGTTTTTTGTTGGTAGGATTTAAAGTATATTAAGCTGTTTTTTGAAGAATGCAGTTTCTTTGTTGGTGGATTGGATTTGGTGTTTTACTATTTGCAGCAGAGGTTCATTAGTTTTTGTGAGGTCGGCTTCCAATCCGAATGTAGTAATTTTAGAGATAATACAATTTGAATTAGACCCTCGACCTTTTAAAGATCTTGGTACATACAGCCCACCAACATCAGATTCCGGGTGGTGCATCTACATTTGGATAAGCATTTTTCTGGTTTTGGCTTCCGATCTTTTAACTTTCATTTAATAATGTTGAAGCTGTATGTTACTACGGATATAGCTACGGTATTATTATTATTATTATTATTATTATTATTATACACATATTAAATATTTTATACACATTTTAAAACAAGCCTATCTTTTGTTAAATTATATTTAGAATGTGAGTTGTTTCATCTGTATAATAATAGTTTCAAGTATTTTGAGTCTTTCCTTGCAGTGAGTGCTATGTAGTAATTTGGTATCTTCAACTATCTACTAATATTTGACTTATGTTAATAATCATATATATATATATATATATATATATATAGTCATCCATTTATATATATATATACTAGCAGCATGGCCCGGCGTTGCCCGTGCTTGATACAAAAATCGTACGACATACAGCAATCGCTATCACTGTACTTAAAAGATTTTTGCCCCTCCTTTCCTTTAAAGGAGTGCCCTTTGCCATGCTGATGTTGCTACATGCCTTACTTCTTGCCTATCTCACACTGCGAATTTTTTCTAAGCTCTATACTAAACATTAAATCTGTTACGAAAAAAGAACTAAACAAAATGAACACAAAAAGATCAGCTTTAAAAAAGGACTCGTAACTGGAAAAACCGAATGAAAAAAGAATGTTAACAACAAATATTTTTCACACCCAACCCAGTTCTGCGGAATCAGAATCAACGTTGAGTTTAAGAAAGCGAATGAGCCAATTGGAGTAAAGTGCCATGCAGATTAAAATTTTTCCCACTTGTGACGAATGCAGCTATCGATTTTTTTGCATGGTAGCATGCTAGTTAATATTCGAGTCAGTCAGCTGTTGGCTCCCACGCTGGTCAATAGAAGCTTCCTGCCTATTCGTGGCAGCCAGCTATAGGCTCTCACTCTGGCCAGTAGAAAATGGCCGCAAGCTACGGGAAAAGTGCATGAAAAAATCGATTATTTCCAGTATCGATGGGAGGTGGGAAATGCAAAATTGGTCTTGGACTTCTCTAACTTGGAGCATGTGCATGTAAATTTTGGTGCAAATCCGTCGAAAATGGCGCCCGTGCATTCGTTACGTACACACACACATCCTGCCTTTTACATATATCTAAAAATATCTACAGGCACTATATATATTGCACTTCTATAATCATGTGTGCGTTAAACATTTTTTATAACAATGGACAACATTTTAACAAACACGCACATGTGTGTGCATGTGTGTGTGTGTGAATGTGTGTGCGAGTTTGGGTGGGTGCTAAAGTGTTCAAGGCCCGACCCACTTCTTGAGAGAAGAGATTACAGATGGAAGAAGGTATAAAAGAGAGATTAAATTCGAGAGTGGGTGACAGTAAGAGAGAGAGAGAGAGAGAGAGAAAGGGAGAGAGATACGAAGAAGAGAATAATTGAAAGAGCGTGAGAGAAATTACAAACGAGAGTGGAATTGTAAATGAGAGAGAGAGAGAGAGGTTATTTATATAGAAACACATCTGCACCATTTTTCGTATTATACAACCAACCTTGTTCTAGCGGAATCCCAGTTCACTTACTTTACATAAGAACCAACCTCTTTGCGCGCATTCTCTACTTAACTTGACCTAAACTCGGGAAAATTTGAAACTTGCGTGAGAATCTAAGATATTCGACATTCTTCTTCCGCTGGAAAATCTAAAACAGCAATTCCTTATTAACCTTATTAACTTTGGTTAATTTTATTAAGTGTCGCGATTTCCTCGTTTGTTGTAAGCTTCGTTACGTACGATTTTCGATAAGCAAAAGCGAATTCCATTCAATTAAGTTAAAATCTCCTCCTGGGGTTCTTTCGTTATAAATAAATTTCAAACAACTGGTTTCTATTTGTAAAGTCGGCTTTGAATTCATTTAAAATTAATTCTTTCACACTTCCTCTGTTCATTGTCCGTTCCCACTTGGTATTATATTATGTCCTTCTCTCTCTATCTGTCATTCGCTCACACTCTTTCCCATTCTCTCTCCCTCATTCTCACTTCTCTCTCTCACTCTCTTATTCTCCCTCAATCTCTCTTTCTCTCATTCTCTCTCTCTTATTCTCTCTTTCTCTCTCTCATTCTCACTATCATTCTCTCTTCCAACCTCTCTCTCCTATTCTCTACCTCTCGTTCTCTCTTCCTCACTCTAACTCTCTTTTTTATTCTCCCTCACACTCTCACTCATTCTCCCTCACAATCTCACTAATTTTCTCTCACTCTCTCTCCCACACTCTCTCGCTGTCATTCTCTCGCCTCTCTCCCCCACTCTCGTAATTCCCTTCCCTTCTCTCTATATATCATTATCTCCCATTCTCGCACCTTATTCTCTAATCCTCTTTCCCTCTCACTCATTTTTTGTTCTTTCTCACACTCTCTCTCTCACTCTTCCATTCTCTCTCCTTCGCTCATTCTTTCTCTCATTCTCTCCCACTCACTCTCATTCTCTCCCACTCACTCTCATTCTCTCCCACTCACTCTCATTCTCTCCCCTTCTTCTTCTATCATTATTTCTCTCCCCCTCCCTCTCAAATACCTGGACGCTTCTGAACGTAGGCATTAATGCTTCTCTGTAGATGCATTGCCATAATTGTTCTGAGGAACAATAGTAGAGAGGTTTCTCGTTGTTTTCCCCGTATTCTGATTAATGAATTGTACTAGACTGGTTTCCAACCAAGGCTAGAGCGCTGTCTGTTTTACTATTTTACTCATAGCTGGTAATAATAGCATATGAATATATGGATTCTTGCTTTTCCCAAGGAAATCAGTGCAAATTGAACGCAAACTATCTCAGATGGAAATTGGAATCAGCTCGCCGACATACAGACATACACAGCGATACAGAGGTATTCAGACATGCACAAACGTACACAGAAACAAAAACGTAAACATACTTATACAGATCCATACACAGAAACACAGACACACACCGATACAGAGACACATATGAACACGCACATCCAGAGACACACACCAATATAGAGACATACACTGACGTACACAGGAACAAAGATGCAATTATACTCACACGGAGACCCACGCGCACAAAGATGCAGAGACACACACGCACGCACGCACACAGATACTCACTCAAATACAGAAACATACACTGACGTACATAGAAACAAAGATGTAAATATACTCACACAAATTCAAACACAGACACACACACACGCATGCAAACGCACACTGATACAGACACACACACAAACATAGGCATACATACATGTACACAGACACAATGATGGTTTGGTTGATTTTGTTTCACGGCATAGCAACACCTCAATGGGCTATTTATTGCCCACATGATTTTTAAGATAGGTTCGTATGAATAGAATATGTATTCTTTCTAAGAAATCAGTTTGTAGATCAGGTTTCATTGATGTATTTTTGTAAAGAGGGTTTTTTTTCAAATGTATTGCTGGTATTATTTTTTCAAAAATGAATTGTTTGTAAAAAAATGTATTGTTGATATTTTTACATAAAAATGTTTTTTTTTATACATTCATAGTGTTTTTTGAATCCAGTTTTAGGGTTAACTTTTTGTCCATAACTGAGACCCTAACAGGTGCTATCACCCGAGTCAGGGTGGAGCTGGAAACAAAAGCATTTAAGAGGTGGTTCAACGCTCCTCAAACCTCCCGATCATCAGAGGCCTTACTGCCGGGCGTAGTTTATCGTCATACCCAGGACAACCACGCACATAGAGATACAGAGGCATACACACGTACAAATAAATAAATACACTCAAGCAGATTCATACACAGGTACACACGCACACACACACACGTACATGAAGGCTTCGAGGGATCAAGGAAAAACAGTTGACAACTTGAAAATATCATGTGACCGAAGTTCGTAGAAGCAAGCGAGTTGGAAAGGTCTTTTCTTTGACTCAGGAAATTTTTACTTGAACACTTGGTCGAGTTTTCGTATCTGTGGTATAAAGAGATTCACTTGGGACGTGAAACGTCGGGTTGTTCGAAGACGTCTCAATTGGCAGCCAATTTAAACTGGATGACTGAGAATAAATTGAAGCACATTTTATTCGTCCACAGTTCAAGCAGAAAAGTCTGACACTTGTAGGCTACTTGTAGAAACACAAGCAGTCTTATTTAGTATAGAATAGTTGCAACGTATATTTAGTATAGAATAGTCGCTATAGGCATCACCCTGGGTCATAAACAAACTCCACGTGTCAGCGGTAAAACTGATTTGATCACTCAACACAAGGGCTAAGAACTATTCAAAATAGAATTTGACTGGATAAAGTTGTATGACTCTAAATGTCAGACGTAAGAAGCAGATTATGAGGATATGTTGGAAAGACAACGATTGACTCTAGACTTGAAGAGGTTTTGATTGTAGCGATTAAGGAGTCATCCCCAGTCGGTTCTACAAAATAGCAATTCTTGGAAAGAAACTGTCAGGGGAGACAACTCTTCCTTAACGAATTATAGACTCTTCACGGAAAAAAAAATGAAAGTATGAGAGAACAATATTTACATTATTCGGACTTTTGTTCTCATCTTTGTCGATATATTTATTACAACGTTTCGGCCGTTGTACGCTCCGGCCTTCTTCAGGTGGTTAGAGTGTCGAAATGAACCCTTTATTACGCTCACTGGGGTAGACTGTTCTAGTTCCATGTGCCATGTTTAATGGATGTCAGTTATCAGTTATCTCCTGTTAATTCTCCTCTCCAAGTTCTCCACCGACTTAACCATATATTGAACTCACAACTCTTTGGGTCCTGTCACTGGATCTAACCAATGTCTTTATCCACTGTGTCATGTGTCCTTAAGGACATCTGTGTGTGAATTTCTTTGAATTAATGTCTTCAGCAACCATTTTTACCAGTGCTCATATTGCAATTTTTGCTGTTATCATTTATGTTTTTTAGCAGAGCTCATATTGCGATTTTCGTTGTTGTTATTGCTTTTCTCTTGCACTCCTTATTACTGGTTCCCATATTGTATTAATTTCTATGCTTTACTCTTAATAATTTATTTTAGGTGACTGACAAATTGCTCTGCCTAACTGAAAACTGATGGACATCTAAGTCCTTTATTAACTAAATTTTGCGATCATCCAAGATCATAAATTGATATTTTTCTCAAAAATGTGCAATTTCAGCAATACAAAAATGGTAGCTAACCATGAAAAACTAAGGTCATTTTCGGAATCGGTACCATCAAATTAGCTAAAAGATGTGTTTTGTTTCTGGGCACCAAAAATCCTATTGACCAGTGTTATTTACATTTAAATAATTTTTATTCACTATTTTATAAAGAAAGAAATGTGAAAAGAATTATTTTTTATTCAAAAACCTATAAAAAAATAGAAAATTATCAAAATATGTAAACCAAAAACAATGTAATATTTACTATTTATATTTATAAATAATTATGAAAACAATTTTTCTTTTATTCATAATTTTATAAAAATATCCATGAACTATTGTTGTCAAATATATACACTTTCATATTTCATATGTTTGAATTTTATTGAAATTCTAATCATTGCTTTTTAAAATAATAAACATCGTCGAGGGAATCTAAAGTTTATACAGTAATAGCGGCATCAAGAAAATAAGCAATACTTTTGACCCCGTTTTTTTTCGGGAACAAAGATTAAACATTTTCGTTTCGTTTTTATTTGTTTTTATTCTCATGGCATATTTATTGGATTTTTGGTTGTTAAAAATGATTCTCTTCTTTGCTTTTTTACACAGAATGTGTCAGTCGTGGTTTTGTTTTGTCCAAAGTCAGACTGAATAGGAAATAAATCATTTTAAAAAGAAAGAAAGACAATTCCTAATAGATTAGGATTCAGATTTGAATCTTCGATTGAGTATTAATCAACCCACAAATGAAATCAGATAAGATGATAACGAGGCTGGCAGACGATCGCCAGCTGAAAAACTAAACCCTTCCAAGCGAGTAGAGAAAAAATTGCAAATGTCACTTTTAAAATTAGCATCAATATATTACTGAGACCATTAAAGCTGACATATCTTTAGTGAAAGAAAGAAAGAAAGAAAGAAAATGAACGAAGAAAATGGAAGGCAAAGAAAGAAAGAATGAATGAAATGAGTAAGATGAAAGAAGAAAAGGGAATGCAAAGAAAGAAAAAAAGAACGAAAGAAATGAGAACAATGAACGAAGAAAATGGAAGCCAAAAAATGAAAGAAAGAAGGAAAATGAAAGAAATAAAGAAAGAAAGGAAGAAAAAGAAGGAAAATGAAAAAAGAAAAAAGACGGTAAAGAAAGAAATGATGAGAAAGAAAGAAACTGGTGTTTTAACCTGATATTGAACTTTTGCTTCAGTGAAATGGAAACTATTGTAAATTTTTAATATTTTCATTTGTACCCTCTTACTTCTTTAAAGAATGACCTGCATCAATGCTTATGATTGTTATTGCACTATTTTGCTCAAGCCCTTAATATTTAATGACTCATCAGGGGGAATTTCCAAGGATATTTTATAGTCGGTAAATATTATCAAATTAAGAATTAATATTCAACAGAAAACTTCTTATAGGAAAACGGTGAAATTTTCAAGGGAACCATTAGTAACTCTTAATTTGATCATTCTGGATCAGCACCGCTTCGCCTGTCTACTACCTGCTTTAAAACCGAGTAGTAACGCCTGGCTCAACGCAGTGCCCTCTTCATCTACCGGTCCCCTTCTAGATGATGAATGCATTTGGTTCGGAGTAGCGATCCATCTTTGGCTCAAATTATGTGAGCGTCACAGATGCAGATGTGGAGCTTCCATTGATGAGTTAGGTTTGCATCCTCTCTCCTGTCGTCGTAGTACCGGCCGCTTTCCAAGGCATGCAGCAATAAACGACATCATCAGAAGAGGTTTGGATGCAGCTAGGTTCCCTTCCCAAATCGAACCTGTAGGCCTCGACCATGGTGATGGAAAGCGGTCGGATGTGATCACCATTTCCCCTTTTAAAGTGGGGAGATCGTTGATTTGGGATACGACATGTACCGATATATTTTCAACCGGTAATTTGATCAGGTATACGGTTGAGCTGTCACTTGGGACGCGGAGATAAAAAAAAAATAGTTAAATATTATTCTCTTGCGGGTAGATTTATTTTTAATCCTGTGGCAGTGGTGACTTCTGGGGTTATTGGCCCTCGTTCGATGACGTTCCTTTGCGGGGTTAGCGAGATGACGTTTCGATTAAGTGACGTGCGTCGCCAAGCGAAGTATCTCTAGCAGCGTGTCTCACTGTCGATGGTGCGAGGTAATGCTTTCTCGATCATTATGGCTGGCAGAGGATAGCAAAAAAATGTTTTTGTTTATAGATACTTTGTTCAAATAAATATTAATTAAAATTTGTACGTTCTAATCTATTTTTTTATGTACAGATTACTTAGCATCGAAGCGGATAAATTGTGCGTCGATTTTACGCTTTTAAAATGTGTTTAGACCAGATCTATATCAGTAAGGTAATAATTAAAAAATTCTTCAGCATCGAAACCGGTTAGAATTATTTGTCATGTCTAAGGAAACGAAGCTTTAAGTATCCGTGCATACAAAAGATGGTGTGACCAGTTTCGATCAGGAAATCGATCCTTCTCACGAAAATTCCCTTCGATCTTAATGACCAAATTCTCTTTATATTGAGGTTGGTCAAGAAGTCTCTAATCATCTGACACCATAAGATTAATCAAAGTTCCCCTCTGATCGTCACTGGTCAATAGACTTGCTACCGAACTTTTCCTGGGTAGAATTATCACCAGTGTTAACAAAATTTAGTTCTCGATAATCATACCCAACGAAGACAACAATAGCTAGCAACAACTGAAAACGGGGGTGGGGAGAAAAAAAACTTTCCCAAAACAAGGACTGCGTCCGAAAAAAAGTTATACTCTGCATTTGATGGAATAAAAACTATGTTGTCTATTTGAAACGTTAAACTAAAATAAAATAGTTAACGCGGAGAATTATGGACGTCAAATGGAAATACTGCAGAGAGATTTGCGGAAAAAGCGACCATCATAGATTAATCGTAAGGGCGTGTTGCCATTAAACGATAATGCGAAATTAAATGAAATGTATTTTTGTGAGTGAAAACAATTAATAAATACAAGACCAGAGATATGACACAGTAATGCATAATTTCTTTCTTGTTTCAAACAAAGCTAAAGGAAAATAGCTAAACAAGCTTAGAACGTTGGTTACTTTGTTAGGCGTTGCTCGTGTAGAGGGATTCGACCTCCATTAGGAGCTCGAAAGTTGCGGCCTTGCACCAGACTAGACAAAAAGTTGAATAGCCAGATGGGAAGACGTATGTATGTACAGGCACATCAACACATACAGAGAACAGAACACACCTGCAGACGCAGCACGCTTTTACTGAACCTTTTAAAAATAGATCGCGGACCACGTGTCAGGTTGTGAGAAAAACGTAATTTATAGAGACTGGCACAAAGATCACTTTTCAGTCGTACACATACACAGAATATATATATATATATATATATATATATATGTGTGTGTGAGTGTGTGTGTGTGTGTGTACACACGCATCCTCATCACACACATATCCATATATGTACGTATTCACAAACTCTAATATATATATATATATATATATATATATATATATATATATATATATAAAAATAAGAAAAGACAATATATATATATTATATATATTGTAAAAAAAGACAATATATGTGTGTGTGTGTGTGTGAGTGTGTGTGTGTGTGTGTACACACGCATCCTCATACACACACATCCATATATATATATATATTTATGAATAAAAATGACAATAGGAAAACTGGTAATTGCTGACGCGTTTCGTCCAATATGGACTTTATCAAAGCAAAATACGAAATGAAATTAAATGAACAACGTAACTAATAAAACAAAAACAGAATGTACCTTGCAACTGGAATGTAGAAAACGCTATTTTCATATTTTTTAAATGAAAAATGACGTCAGAGATTGTCACGTGTGGAGAATATTGTCATTATATCTGTGTTGATGTATTCAACCATTTTCTTTCGATTTTATGAATCTGTTGTGCATATTTGTTTGTAAGAGCATTAATTTTGTTAAGAAAGGTGAAATAGGGAAAAAGCCTGGGCGTAAATTAATATTTGGATAATTTTCTATGGCGGCACTCTCCAGAATTTTCCTTCTGAGTGAGTTATTTTCTTTTTTCATGAGTGTAGCATTTTTAAAATCAAAATTATGGTTGTATTTATTTCTATGTATGACTATTGCATTAGCTAAGTTGTTTCCTGAACATTTTGTTAATTAGAAATAACAACGAACTCAATTTTGACGTTTACAGAAAGGCTACAAACAAAAATGATCTCATCAGCTTCTACTCAAACCACCCTTCAAAAATTAAATCTGGAATTATTATAGGTTTCTATCTAAGAGCATTAAGAATCTGTAGTCCTCAATATTTATTTAAAGAAGAAACATACATAGAAAACACATTCAAAAACCTACAATACCCATATCATTTCATCCACAATGCAAGAAGAAAGGCATACAAAATATACAAACGAAACAAAACTAATAACACAATCCGCAATAGTAAATCACATGAAAACAGATACATAATACTACCGACCAATTCTGCCACGTCCACGATCCAGAATAACCTATCCCATCTAAATAATCTTGAAATAGTCACAAACACCTCCAAAACCATTATAGATATACTAAGATCTTCAAACAATAATAGCACTAATATTTCTGAAGCAGGCATTTATAAAATAAATTGCCAAAACTGCTCCTCCCAATATATTGGAGAAACAAGTAGAAGTTTGAAAAAAACGCATTTATGAGCACAAAAGAGACCTCTAAAAAAACAACTTAGCTAATGCAATAGTCATACATAGAAATAAATACAACCATAATTTTGATTTTTAAAATGCTACACTCATGAAAAAAAGAAAATAACTCACTCAGAAGGAAAATTCTGGAGAGTGCCGCCAGAAAATTATCCAAATATTAATTTACGCCCAGGTTTTTTCCCTATTTCACCTTTCTTAACAAAATTAATGCTCTTACAAACAAATATGCACAACAGATTCATAAAATCGAAAGAAAATGGTTGAATACATCAACACAGATATAATGACAATATTCTCCACACGTGACAATCTCTGACGTCATTTTCATTTAAAAATATGAAAATAGCGTTTCTCTACATTCCAGTTGCTAGGTACATTCTGTTTTTTTTTTTATTAGTTACGTTGTTCATTTAATTTCATTTTCGTATTTTTGCTTTGATAAAGTCCACATTGGACGAAACGCGTCAGCAATTACCAGTTTTCCTATTGTCATTTTTTATTCATAAATATTGTCTTCTCTACCGATTAAATCGGAGAAATTTTCATATATATATATCCATATGTACGTATTCTAAACTCTATATATATATATATATATATATATATATATATATATTGTCTTTCTTACAATATATATGTATTGTCTTTCTTATATATATATATATATATATATATATATATATATATATATATGGGCGCGTGGCCAAGTGGTTAGAATGTTCGCTTTCGAATCTTACCATGGTCGATTTGTCAGGAAGGCGACTGGATTGAAGTCGATCCCAGTGTGCGACACCTTTTGAAGGTTCCTGAAAGCCATACCACGTGTTGACCCAAGCCTTGTGAGTTAAATTTGGTAGACGGAACCCTTGTGTGCTTCGATAGCTGTGCTAGCACGAAACCATCGTGTCCGAGGGCGTGAGCGTACTGGCCTTGTTCAAATTGTTGATCACACTAGATAGCACGCTCTTTCCTTGAAACTGTAACTAAGTTCTGCTCAACATAGTTGCAGTGTATGCCACAGGTTGGCTCTGTGGGTGTTGATCATACACAAATGTGGCTGAGCGAACGTAGAAGTGTATCTTCGAATACCAATGGCCAGCTATTATATACGAATCAAAATTATTATTCGACCTACCAACTCTATCACAAATACAACTGAAAATAATTTATCTAAGGTTAATATGAAATTCGTTATAACTATTTCTAAAATAACAGGAGACTTGATTTTAAATATAGATATTATCTGTGGCGATGAATTCATTTAAGTATTAATGACAAAATAGTTATAATTTATGTTTAATATGTAAATGATATTATTGCCGTAAGACATTGCAAAACACTTTTCCTATATTAATTCATAGGATTTTTTAAATTAAAGGCCTGCATTACAGGAAGACTTGGATTTTCAAAGACACTATAATAAGGAAAACGTTAATAACATCATAGGTCTATTAAATGCATAGTATATTATATTATTATAGATAAATAATATTCTTATAGATATACATTTAAAATATTTTACTATAGAATAGCATTGTAAATATAATTTGCTATAGAAAGTATTACATTACACATCTGGAAATTTGTGATTTTCAAAGGTCCCATATCAAGCGTTCTTGACAACAGAGCTCTGTTATATGTATAATATAAATCTATTGTAAATTATTTATTATAGGGAAATGGCCAATAAGTTTGCTATTGATACGCATTTAGAAATATTTTACTATAGAAATGTATTGTAAATGAGTTCGCTAAAGAAATATATTGCAATTTTTTTTTTATTAAAGGCATGCATTAAACATCAGGAAAACTTGCATTTTGAATGGCCCCATAAGGAAAGTGTTACTGAAAATGTAGGGCTTACATAAATAATTGGAAATCTCATGGAAGCTTGACATACCGCTATCCATTTCAGTCATTTACGTTGAGAGATGAATTCGAAAAATAAAAAAATAAAACGAAAACAAAAAAGACAAAATCAACGAAAAAACGATGATACATTATTCCTGTTGTAAATCAAGGAACCTGCTGTGATGTTGAAAGTACATGCTACCGTTGGCCGCCATGAAAACAGAAATGGCAGAGGCGACAGGAGACACTTTCTTTTCTTCTCTTATACAGGTTTGAAAAGAAATGACCAAGACAGTAATACATCGAAAGTGAAGAACACTCCACCACAAAAAAAAAAAAACAAACCAAAAACCAAAAACAAACAAAACCTGATACATAGATAAATAGATAGATAGATAAGTAGATAGATAGACAGAGAGGGTAAGACCTCCGAGTCTAGCTGAGTCGTGATACAGTCTTTGACTGTAAGCGACGTCTGTCGAACTCTCTGCGTTAGCAGAGAGGAACCCGGACGAAGCTTTGCCGAAGGGCAAGGTTTCGTCCGGGGAGGTAGACAGGGCCTGAACCCGTCTAGGCGGGTTCAAAGGCTATATTTTTGGCCGAGCCTACGGGCTCGGAGATACCCACATTAAACCGGCCTTGTGCCACATTCAATCCTAGTGGGTGGATCGATAAATACTGATAGATAGATAGATAGATAGATACGACGATTACTGGTCACTCGGTGAGCATTGAATTCACGGGTGACGATAATGGCTGAACATGGTGCTACTATGAAGAGTTCTGAAACTAGCTTAAATTAACCAGAATTGTGTAAAAATATTCAAGTTTCCGCTTACTTTTTGTGATCACTTTCGCACCGATGTCATTAAGAAAGGCGGGAGTCAGTTTATAACTACCCCCACCCCCATCAATTATGGCAGACTGGGATTTTTAGCCTAGGTTGGCACTTTGTCTAGGAGAAGTAAAGCTCTGAATTACAAAAGTCAACAATAAACCATTCCACGATCTTTCCAAAGATATCATGGCAATTCCAAGCATATAATGAAACGGAATGTGTGAAGGGCTATGATCCTCTAATCCTGAAAAAAAAAAAACACACACAAAAAACGTTAAGGCACCAGCGTGGGAATTTTTAAATAAAGGAAAGTGTCGATTCATTTCTTATTTGGTGATTCACTTCTGTGGTCCATGCTGAACCGCTGCAGTAGGAGCCAACTATGAATCCTCCCCGAGACTACGTTCTGTCCATTTGCTTAAGGGCGCCAGTTATGTCACGCGCTGCCTTCTCTTGTCTCTTTTTCCCGCTATTTGACCTGTGGGTATCATATTATCCAGGCCGTCCTTCCTCATTATGTGCCCCAGGAACTACGGCTGCCTCTTCCTGATGTTAAGTATAAGCCTCCTCCTTTTTTGCATCCTCTCTAAAACCTCATCGTTGCTCACATGCTCCGTCAATGATATCCTCAGCATCCTTCTGTAGAACCACATCTCTGTCGCCTCGAGTCTGTCCTTCATCAGTCATGCCTAAAAGAGAATTTACTGCCTAAATACACACACCCACGCGCGCACACACACACAAATACACACACAAATACGCACACATACACACACAAATACGCACACATACACTCACACACTAGAAGACTAGAAGGAAATAGGAAGATAAATGGCATTTATACTTACAATCAGAAAGAAAGAGTTCAAATTTCTAAAGAAAAAATGGGGTTTGGAGATTTTAACACACACAATACATAATGAAGCTAAGATGCGTAGAGAGAAACACTTCTTTTTATGTGCCATGTCCTTTCAGGACGTAGGCGATCATGGTTCTCCACCACTCTCTATCCCTTGCAGCTCTCAACAAGTTCCTTCCCTCTGCTGCCACCTTCAGACCACGTTCCGTCATCCACTTATATTAAGTCCGCCAGATATGTCACGCGTTGTTTTCCCTTATCTCTCTTTCCCTCTATTCGACTCGTGAGTATTATATTCTCCAGTCCCTCCTTCCTCATTATGCGTCCCAGAAACTTCAGCTGCCTCTTCTTGATATTAAGTATAAGTCTCCTCCTTGTTTGCATCCTCTCTAAGACCTCATCGTTGCTCACACGCTCGGTACTTGATATCCTCAACATCCTTCTGTAGAACTACTTCGAGTCTCTTCTTCATTATTGAGGAGACCGTCCAACATTCGATGCCGTAAAGAAATCGTACAGCAATCGCTGCAGTAAACAGCTCAGTATTCATTTCTTTGTTACCAAGCTTCACAATACTGCCCTCTTGGTAACTCGAACCACTATGCTGACAGTTTCTTTTCTCGCACATCTCGCTAGTGGGACTCTATGCTTTCTAGCCAACTTTAATCTTCAAAAATTTAAATGCAATTGTTATCCTGATTATTTTTTTTTTTGTTCTCGCTCCTTTGTAATGTTTCTCTTTCTAATTTTCTACACCCAGTAACCCCCTGTGTCTTAGTGGGGTTTGTTTTTGCTTGGTTTTTGCATTTCTTGTTTTTCTTTTATCCCGTAAAGTCACCAGGTGTACTGCAGCTACAGCAGAAGTGGTGTTTTGGGGGCAAGATAGATTGAATTCAGTTTTTCCTTTTCCTAAACTGGTTGCCACCCAAGGTTATAGAACCCAGTCTGTCTTGCTATTTACCCATAGCTGAGAGGAGAAGGAGGAGATTCATACCTTCTCCAATTGTATTAGCACGTAAGTGAATATAATGGATCCGACTGGAATTCGAACTCGCTATCCATTACTCCACTGTACCTCCGCCTTGCTTGGGGTGAAATCATTAAAAAAAAAAAGAAGCTTTAATGAATTAATTGTAAGTACTTTAACTTAGTCTCATCCTGGTTTTAACTTCCACATGATCAGCCTCGTTACGGATGAGTGTTTTTATTGTTACCATATGCAACTATATATTTTTTACTACGGAAGCAAGAGACTCAACTTTACTTGAACTCGTATCTATTGTGCAATTCATGTAGAATACCCAGGAAAGGATCTTCAAGTCATAGGTTTAATGTATTCTACTGAGTGCAGGATTTGAGTATAGCATATCAGCTGATTCTTTCAAACGTCTTATTTCCTATATCTGTTATTTTCACTTCGTACTGTAAAAGTTGATGTGTCCCTTTTTATTCTTATATGTTGGTGCTGATATTGAGAGATAAAGCTTTCTGACATGATAGCTGAATTATTTTTTGCAGAAAGACAACTTTTGAAAGTTTATCTATTACGTTTTGAATAAGGGACCTTTTGACATTGAGCAGAGCTTTGAGAGCTGGGTGACTGACTGAAGAAACAAAATGAAAGAATGTATAAAATGAAAAGGAAAGACAAAGAGATGCCAAAGGAAGAAAGAAAAGAAGAAAGAAAGAAAGAAAGAAAGAATGGAACGAGAGAAAAATAATAAAAAGGAAAAAGAGTGAAATAAGAAACGATAAGACAAATAGGGAAATTTTAAATGTAAAAGAAAAGAATAAAAGGAGAAAGAATGAGAAAGTAACAAAGGAAATAAGATAGACGAAAAAGACAAAGAAAGAAAGAAAAGAAGAAGAAATGAAGAAAGAAAGAAAAGATAATTACATAGGCATAAAAGAAAGAGTGGAAAATGCGAAAGTGTTAAAAGAAACAGTGTGTGTAGGAACAAAAGAAAGAAAGAATGAGAAAAGAAAGAAATTGGAAAGTGATAAAAGAGCAGAACAAGATTAGAATGAAAGAATGAAAAAGAAAAAGAATAGATGAAAAAAAGAAACGAGAGATAATGAAAAAGAATAGGAGGAAGAATGAATGAGAAATAAAGACGTTATCGAGACTAAAACGAAAGAAAGAAAAGATTAGACAGAATAGAAATGAAAAATAGTCATAAAACAAAAGAAGAAAGAGATAAAGAAAAGACCATAGAAAGTCTACAATGACAAAGAAAGAAAGAAAGAAAGAACAAAGAAAGAAAGAAAGAAAGAAAGAAAGAAAGAACAAAGAAAGAAAGAAAGAAAGAACAATAGAACAGAACAAGAGAAAGAAAATAATAAAAAGGAAAAAGAATGAAATAATAAAAGAAAAAGACAAATAAGAAAGTTTTAAAAGAACAATGGTAAAACGAATAGAAGGAGAAAGAATGAGAAATAAATAAAGAAAAAATGTAGAAAGAAAGAAAGAAAGAAAGAAAGAAAGAAAGAAAGAAAGAATGGGAAATGAGTAATCGCAAGAGGAAGGAAGAAATAAAAAGAAAGAAGGAAAAAAAGAGTTAAAAAAGAGTAAAGGAGCAATAAAGAAAATGGAAGTCAATGAGAAAGAACGAGAAAGCAAATAAAACTAGACAGAAAAGAGAAAAGAATGGATGAAGGAAATAAAAAAATAATAATGGTTCTCCTCTTTTTCTTTCCGACCAAAAACGAAACGTATGAAAAAACGTAAAATCATCCCAAGTCAGCTTCTGCTGTAAAACATGGCGATTGGCTGCGGGTCGGATCAAGGCTAGCTGAGTGGGTAGGGCAAAACAAGATTTTTAAAAAAAGAGGAAAAAATTGGGAAAGTAGTTTACCTTTTGTTTTTGTTTCCTGTGTGGGATACGTTTTACAGATTCACGCTTTTTTATTTCTTTTTTCATTTTTTGTTGCGGGGGGTGGGGGGTAGGGAGGGGTTGTTAATCCCGACAGTATCAAGTAGCATCCCTTTGTCCCTTTCAGGTGACAGCTCCTAAAACATTGGATCATTTCAGCACCCCGTCCCGTTCTCTATTTAATCACCTGTCTTTATTCCGACTATACAATAGCCAGCTGAAGAAAGAAAGAAAAAAAAAAAAGGTCTCCTTTGAAAAGTTTCGAGCGTGCGTCAGGTAACTGAGAACAAATTATAATAGAAAAACAAAGAAAGAAAAGTCTGTAGATTTTTAAAAGGTACTCATGTTCTACATAGAAAAACAGAAAAAAAACTTACTCAATGAAACCACCCTCACCAAGACGCAACCTCGATTCAGGTTTTTCATTCCTGTTGGCTTCATTCATCTTTTTCCACAATGGCGGCCTCCGACGATTTCTTCTTAATGTCTTTGGACTTTCTCTCAACGGTACCCCAATAACAACAACAGCACACACATAATGTATAATGTATTTATTTCTTTTTTTATAGTTTGTCAACCCTGTGGGTTATTTAAAGCCGGGAAACTTTTTGGATTGCAAAAGTATTTTTTGCGAGTGAATATTAAACAATGATATATAACAATGATTTTTCCAAATACTGCCTTACTATTTAAACCCTGAAAGCTAAAAGGATGAGATGGATTCATATCCTCACCAAGTGGATTTGCGTGTAAGTGTATGTAACAAACTTGACTGGAAATCGAACTCGTTTCGAACAGCTACCCATTACATCACCGCGCAATCTAGCGTAATGATTATCGGCTCTGGACTAGGAATTGTCGAGCAGTTTTTATTTCCGGTCGAGTATCATTATACTGTTAATCTATATTTTATCGCGCGCACAACTATGGGTTAAATAGAGAGGTTCTTTCTAGCTGTGGTCTAGGAGAAAGATAATTCAGAATCTAAAACCTGAAGCTAGATGATTAGACATGAGGGTCAAGAAACTATAATTGTAAAATAAAATCATGGTAGATTTAAGAAAATATGGATGATTTCACTGGAGGGCGATTATCCAAAATGCTAACGGTTACTCGGCCTAAATTTTTAGTTGATTTGTTTAATGGCACGTCAACTCTTTATGGGTCATTTAGTGCCGAAATTTAATTTTTTTTCGGAGATTTGAAGTAATAGAATATGTTATTCTGCTTTCACAATTGAATACATGGTAGATGATACTCAGCTTTTCTGCATATACAAGTTTTGTATTACCAGACGTCGTGATATAAGAGTTTTATGATTTTTAAGTTATTTAGAAATAGAGTTTGATTTAAGAAATTGTAGGATATTGTTATAGCATACCTACAGACGATAATGAATATGTCCCCATTCACATAAATACAGTAGTAAATACTGTATGTTGGTCTGCGGTTCGAGATTCGTCTCCAGCTGTGTTGGTCAAACTCTCTGTCTACGGTCAGAGAGGATCCCCACATGAGGCTATGTGAAAAGGCAGAATCTCGTCTCGGGAAACAGCTACCCAACCCCGTTTTATACGGGGTCTACGGGGAATTTTTGGCCAAGCCTACGGGCTCGGAACTCCCACATTAAATTCGGCCTTGTGCCATATCTGACCGCGTGGGGCGGTTGGTAGATATCCTGCAGTTGGAGATTCATTGTAGAATTCACTTGACTCACTTCTAGCAGTTGACTACTTCTACGCGCCGCCGGCGAATCTTATATGTGTTGTTCATGTTCTAAGTATTATCGTTCATTGACAACCTTCATGTGATTATTCCATTCAGTAACCTCCCTAGGTTGCAACAGATATTATATTAATGTCATGAGAGAGTTTTTTTCATATTGGTTCTTTGGTTGAATTTATTTAACGGCATATCAACATCTCTGTGGGTTGTTTAATGCCGAAGTCGAAATATTCTGAACACAATTTTGTGGCTACGACTAAATATAGTTAGAACGCAAATATATGTCTTCAGCAATAGATAAAATGTAATGTTGGTTCCGTATTGTCGTTTTTTTTATGTAAAATGTATTGCTGGTATTTATACTATAAAAATGTATTTTAATACATTCATAGTGTTTTTGTTTGAAATGCTCCCTATTTGGTCATAGCTGGGACATTAACAGGTGCTAACATCGCGTGTCAGGGTGGATCTGGGAGCAGGTAGTTCCACACTCATCAAAACCTCCAATCTCCCAATCAGAAGCCTTGCTGCCTTGGACCTAAGGAATATGAAAGGACGATAGAATCGTCAAAAGTATAATATAAAGGACAGAGAAAAAGAAATATCATTATATTTTCAAAAGAGTTTTTAAAAGTTGTTTAACATTTTCAATGGTTTACTGTGTCTTTTCTATAAATACTTTAATAGTAATTATTCTAATGAACTTTCCTCCATGGTATTGGGGTTTCATTTTTAAATGTTGTTACTTTTATTTTCCCACCCTCAAACAGATTGTACATATAGGAACTAGTTAAGACTACATAGAGACTTTGAGGTATTATGGTAGCTGTAATAAGTCTAACACTTTCGCCCCGGCCCCTCAACCTCCGGCATCTTACTCTCGGGGTTGAGGTGTCTATTCGGTCCTAATTGAACTTAAAGGAGTGGCCATAGGTCCCTTGAGCATCTGTAGATTATTCGACCGGTCCGCTAGCTTAATCCTGCTTCCTGCCCACGTTGATCCAGAAAGCAGAGGTGATATCCGTCCATTCACGGTCGACTGAAGATGTAGACACGGCTGGGGAGTCTGCGCTAAGAAATTTAGAATGCAGCAAAAAAAAAAAAATTAATATCTGCAGAAAGACGGACAAACATCGATTCAATGGTTGAATTGCTAATGTCTTTTATAAGCAGAAAAGAATAATAGAGAAGAGAAACGGGTTACAGAAAAGAAAAGTAAAAAAAAAAAAAACTCATACATTGGATTCTAGACAGAGAGAGAGGGTGTAGGTGGTTGTCTTGTTAAATCGTCTCAGAACGATATCTGACGCTTGCGATGGAGGGATAAAGATTTCTGTGCGGGGCTTAAAGTTATAGTGGCGTTCCTCCTCCCAACGCTCGCCAAGGCCAATTCTCTCTTCTCTCTTCAAGAATTTTCTCCCGTCTCGCTTTTTCAGCATAACTACGCATTTATATAGATAAACCTGGCTGATTATAACTGACCTTCGGCCTTACTAATTCGCAAGAGATTATCACGGGGTTCTGGCTGCTTCAACCAAAATCATGTGAATTCCAAAGTTCCTTCTAGCTTACTCAGCTCTATTTCAATTTTTAATCAATAAAAATTATTTCGATCATTTCCATTGTCTCCTGATGACCCAGATTCAATGGGTAGAACTTCTGCCCTAGATCAGATTTCCTCATCAGTAAACAAAATGCTCAGATTTAATTTCTCTATTCAAATCTACTCTAATTTCACTAAAAAAAAAAAAATACGCCCGCGCGTGTGTGCGTGCGTGTATGCATGTGTGTGTGTGTCTTTCCCAGATTCTCTCTCTCTGTCACATAAGAATGGTATGTAAGAACGTATTGTTCTGGTGTAAGAAATATTGTGGTATGTTTAGGTCAGTAATTGTGGCAAGCGAAGTTTTCAGATAAGACAGATAGAAGACCAGTCTTCCCCTATGGACTTGTGCCACGTTTTTGTATTATCCAAAATAAATATTACTTTCCTCTATGGTACATAGACTTTATGAATGTAAGCGCAGTACTAGATTGACGGTAAGGTCTCATCAATTTAAAGTTGAAATGGCTACATGTAACCGTAAGTTCTATGCTAACATTTTCTTTTATAGCATTTCTCACTTATAGAAATCTCTTCCGGCTTCTTGCTTCTCAGTCGAATTTGATCTTCAAAAATTGAAATGCATTGTCAATCGTTATATTTTGTTTTCTTAATTATTATTCTTTTATTTTCCCGACCTTAATAGTATTTTCTCTCATATTCTCTAAAACTCAGTAACGCCTTGCATCCTAGTGGCTTTATTTCCTTGCTTAGGGTAAAACGATTGAAACAGAAACAAAAAATCGTAAAGACGATAAAATCCCTTTCAACACCGAGAACGTTTATGATGCAGCTTGGAAAGTGACTGCATGCCACGATCGAGTAGTTTTCGTTCATAATGGCCACCGTGTTCTCGATGTCGACATTTAACCAATCCTTGGTATATTGTGTAACCGACGGTGTTCTAGACAATGCCGCAGTCATTCCAAGTGAGTCAAATCAGATTTCTGAAGTCACACGTTGCAGACTGGCCTTGTTAAATTACTGATCAAATTAAATTCTGCCCTCCCTTTCCCAGAAACTGTAAATAAGTTCTGCTCAACATAGTTATAAAATAAACCACGTATTTTTTTTTTTTTTTTGGTGGCATATGTCTTAGCAGGCGTCGTCCCTCAACAGGAAATAGCAAGGCACCTGTACATGTAAAACTAGTAACCAACCACTTTTAAACAGTTACTATTACGGCTAATAATGCATGATTCTTCGGTAAATCGAATCGAGTTCTCTCAGTCTGTGTGTTTATCTAAAAATAAATAGCCTTAAATTCACCTTCTTCCCTACCGTGCACCAACGGCTGAGGAGTAAAATCTCCGACTGGTGCAAATTCAGCCGGGTTTCGATCCTAGCTAGAGGCAACCGGACGTCTAGCCACACTGATGAGCTGTGATACAGCGAAATATATATATATATATATATATATAGTCATCCACAGACAGACAGTATCACAGCTCATCTTTATCTAGACGTCCGGTTGCCTCTAGCTAAGATCGAAACCCTGCTAAATTGGCGTCATTCGGAGAATCTACCCCTAAGCCGTTGGGGCACGGCAGGAAATGAAGGTGAATTTAAGCGTATTTATTTTTAGATAAACACGCGAGTGACTGAGAGACCTCGATTCGTTTTATCGAAGAGTATTGCATTAGTAGCAGTAATAATCACTGTTTACAAACTCACGCCTCTTCCTCAGATAGCTCAGCCGAAATAACTTTTCAGGGGCATATATTTTGTCATCTGCAGACAGACTGTTTCGCTGTATCACAGCTCAGCATCAAATATATATTATTTCAGGATATTAAAACATGTTAAAAATCGCTACACAATTACAAGTTACTCGCCAATCGTTTAATATCGCCCGAGGAGACACATTTGTAACATAATTGTAATTGTGTAGCAATTTTTAACGTGATTTTGTTTTAATATCCTAAAATAAATAATTGAGCCCTCTTTTAAATTAAATGTTATGTACAGTGGAATCATTCTCCATTTGTCCTCATTTTACTTTTATATATATATATATATATATATATATATATATATATATATATATATATATATATATATATATTATTACACGAACTTGTAGCATATAGATGAACCACGGGTTCTAAAAAAAAAGGAAAACGTGGTTTTTTTCTCGGTCTTCACTCAGAAATGGAAGCGACACAAGGGAATCAACGAAGAACAGACACAAGACGATGGCTTTCAAAATTAAACATTTATTTATAAAATATATATAGCGAAACAAAGAAAAAAAAAAAAGAACATTCATTTAACAAAGGGGGAGGACATCAGTAAAGAATAGAAGGCGCGAGCGAATACATACATATATGAAAATAGATCGAGCCAAAAGAACCAACTTATCTTGCAGTCGGGCTGGTATCTTCACAAAGTTTTGATTCGCCGAAGCGAGAGTTCTGATGATAAATCAGTATCTTGGCCGGCCGACAATGTTCCTGGATTCTTCTTCTTTTCGCAAGTGTTCAATCACTGGTCGATAGACTTCGTGGTCTTCCTCATCTCAGTGGGCGGTCTGACGATTTTTGCCCAGCGATGTTCAACTGCCGCTGGTCAGAGGGAAACTGAAAAATCCTTCTTTGGTTTTCGCTGTCCCCACAGACAGTCACGTGGGTTCCCTTCGTCCTTGACCGGGTACGCAGGAGAATAGGGGCGCAAATCACGCAGTGTTTGTGTGATGGCCAAAAAGTTCAACGCATGCTCCGTACGTCCCGATCACGTGAATCGCAGCATGAGACCCTGATGGTGTCTGGAGTTTACTCATGGTCAAACGCGAAATCTTAGAACCAGGTCATCCTCGCGTCGGGTCACTTCTAAGTTCACGGGCCCTTGGCTGGCGGGTGGAAAGAGGATAAGGAGAGAAAGAATTTGTGAAGAGAAGAGGGGGGGTATGGCTGATCATAGAATATATTCGCTCGCGAATCGGAAGCATTGGATTAAATTTCTGTTTTTATCTATTTATTTATCTTTCTTTTATATCTAACTAATTTTCTCTTTATTTAAGATTTTACTTTAGCCTAACGCCTATATGGTTAATGAAATCGTTGCTACGTGACACCTCCCTACCAAAAAAAAAAAAATGCCATTAACGGCAGTTTTAAAAAAAAAAAAAGATTGTTTTCGTCCCCGTTTGATCCTCAAAGGCTTATCGATCAGATACAGGACAGGGCGTCAGCACACACGTTGTCGATGCCTCTTATGTGCTGAATAGTTAGATCGTATTCTTGTAACGCTAAACTCCAGCACAGTAGTCGCCTGTTCGTATTCTTCATTTTCCTGAGGAAGGTTAGTGGGTTATGGTCAGTATATACTAAAGTAGGCTGACTGGACGAAGACACATACACTTCTGAAGTGTTGTAAACTTAACAAAAGGGCAAGAGTTTCTTTTTCTACTGTAGAGTAATTTTTCTGGTGATTGTTGAATTTTTTGAGAAATAACTGACCGGGTGTTCGATACCATTTGCATCGGTCTGTAGTAATACTGCGCCAATGCCATGGTCACTTGCATCTACAGCTAACCTGAACGGTCGGGTAAATTCAGGAGCTTTGAGGACAGGGTTTGAGCACAATAGGGCTTTTATTTGATCAAAGGATCTCTGACAGTCGGGTGTCCAATCAAATTTGGCTTTCCTCCTCAACAGTTGGGTAAGCGGTGAGGCTATATCAGAGAAATTCTTACAGAACTTGCGATAGTAACCCGCCATTCCGAGAAATCTCCTCAGGCCTTTTACATTGGTCGGGGCTGGGTACTTAACTATACTTTGTATTTTTGCCTCGATCGGGTTATCCGCCCATGGCCGACAACGTGTCCGAGATACGTCACTTCTGCCTGGCAGAAATCACTTTTCGCAAAGGTTAATGGTGAGATTGGCATGCTTTAACCGATCGAAGACTTTTCGTAGAGATATCATGTGTTCGGCCCAGGTGTTATTGTACACGACTATGTCATCGATGTACGTCTCTACACCAGCCAGATCTCGCAGGCAATGGTTCATCATTCGCTGGAAGGTGGCCTGGGAATTTTTCATCCCAAAAGGCATCACGCGGTATTGATACAGGCCATCCGGAGTCGCGAAAGCAGATATCTCTTAGCGCGCTCGGTTGGGGCACACACCAATAACCCTTCAACAAATCGAGCTTCGTAATATAAGTAGCCTTGCCTACTTTATCAATACAGTCGTCCATCCTGGGAATGGGGTACGAGTCCGTCTTAGTGACGAAGTTCACCTTTCGGTAGTCGGTGCAAAACCGAACTGAGCCGTCAGGTTTGTCCACTAGCACGCAGGGGAGGACCAACTGCTTTGGCTACGCTCGATAATGCCGTTCTCTAGCATGTAGGCTATTTCTCCACGTAGGATTTCGGCTTTCCGTGGGTTGACTCGGTAGGGATGCTGTTTAATGGGGTGGCATCTCCTACTTCCACATCATGATAAGTAACGGTGGTTTGGTTGGGTACGTCAGGGAACAGGCCCTGAAATCCTCGATAAGGGAGGCTAAATCCTTCCTCTCCTCAAGGGCTAAATGCGACAGCTTCGCACTTAGGTCAGCTAGTACCTCAGGTTGTAAAGTTTGGTGGGGTGGTCACCCCTTTCCATAACTTCTCCTCGGATCTCCGTGGGCTCGGGCATAGTGTTAGGCCCACTGATTACTAACACAGGGTCGGTCTTTCCCCGTTCATAGTAAGGCTTAAGCATGTTAATGTGACACATCTGCGTCGACTTCCTGCGATTAGGGGTTCTTACGACGTAGTTGAGGTCACCGGCCTTCCTGACCACTTCATACGGGCCATGGAATCGAGCTTTGAGAGGATGTCCGGGCAAGAGTAATAACACTAGTACTTTATCCCCGACACTGAAATTTCGTTCGACTGTGTCTCGGTCGTATCGATCTTTCATTTTATGCTGGACCGACCGGAGGTTCTCGCGGGCCAGTTCACATGCTTCTGCTAGTCGGGTTCGGAAACGTGAAACATATTCCAGCAAAATTTTCTGTTACTGGGTCTTCCCGCAACAAACCTTCCCTCAGTACCTTTAAAGGACCGCGGACTGAATGCCCAAATATTAATTCAAATGGGCTGAACCCCAACGATTCCTGTACGGATTCGCGAGCGGCGAACATTAGGAATGGGATACCTTCGTCCCAATCGTGTTGGTGGTCCAGGCAATATGTTCTCATCATGCTCTTCAAGGTGGAGTGGAACCTCTCCAAGGCACCTTGGGACTGGGGGTGATAGGCGCTTGACTTAATGGATTTTTATACCCAAACTTCTCGTAACTTGTTGAAACACCCCTGACATGAAGTTGGATCCCTGGTCTGACTGTATCACCCTGGGTAAGCCGACCATGGTGAAAAAGGCTAACAAGGGCCTTTACTATTTTCCTGGCGGATAGATTTCTCATGGGTATCCTTCGGGAAACCTGGTCGAGGCGCACATGATCGTTAGCAGGTATTGGTTCCCTAACTTAGTTTTGGGTAACGGACCAACACAGTCTACGATAATGCGACAAAATGGCTCCTCGAAGGCAGGAATGGGATGTAGGGGTGCGATGGGGATTTTCTGGTTCGGCTTCCCTACAACCTGGCAGATGTGGCAAGTCCGGCAATGCTCAGACACGTCCCTTCGGATACCCGGCCAGTAAAAGTATCTGACGATCTTATCGTGCGTCTTGTTAACGCCAAGGTGACCCCCAATGGGATCTCATGAGCTGTCCTCATGACCTCCGGTCTGTACCGTTTAGGGAGTACTATTTGGTGGACTGTCGACCAGTCTTCTGAGGCGGAGATGTGCGGGGTCTCCACTTCCTCATTAGTATCTCATTCTTAATAAAGTATCCAGTTGGAACTTTCTCCAACTCATCCTCGGGCAATACGTGACGGAAGAGTGGGGTGAGCTCAGAATCACTCCCCTGCTCTGTTATAAGTGCTCTCCTCGATAATGGAATGTCCATAGCGAGCTCAACAATACCATCGCTATTTCCAGTTGGGTTACTATCGGGAGGATAATTTAATCCCACATCAGTATTTATAAACGTCTGCGATAGGTCTATCACTTCGTCCTCTGTCCTATCGATTATCTCGTTTATCTTTTCATCGGCCTTCTTTCTGGCCTGTGCTCTGGTCACTGCACACGAGGAAATATATCGAGATTCTCTTCCTCGATATCTTCGGTGTCTACCGAAGCAACCAGTTCGGAACTACTTTGGGGTGGGGTATCACCCTACCACCCGCCAATTCGTTTCCTAACAGCATGGATATGCCTTTCATAGGCAAACTAGGAACTTCTCCGACCTCGACAGGGCCAGAAACTAACCCAGACGTGAGGTGGATTCGATGAAGGGAACGCTAACAAAGTTGCTGCTAACACCCTGTATGATAACAAATTCGCCAGTGGCCGAATCCGATCCACACGGCACGAAGCTCTCCACAATCAGGGACTGAGTGGCCCCAGTGTCCCGCAAGATCTTCACGGATTTCTTCTTCATTGGGGTTATCAACGGGGATACAGCACCATTAGACACAAATGGCCTATACTCCTCCCTCACATCTTCATTCGGTTTCCTATTTAGGGTAACGCTGTCGGAAGAAATTAGCCCTTGGGGTCTCTCTTGACTTAGGGCTCTGGACTCGGCATTCCGCTTCGTCCAACAATTCGACACGAGGTGTCCTACTTTATTGCAGTAGTGGCACATCGGGAGTTTCCTCTCTCTCCTATTCGTCTGCCGATAAACCGGTGACGGAGAACTAGGATTTTGAGATTTGGTATCTCTCGGACTGGGTAGTTGGCCTGAACTAACCGATCGACCAAACTTCAATTCGGACCAGAACCAGATCCACGTCTTGGGTGTGGACCGCTTCCAAATTCGGATGGGTTGTTATGATTGAACGTACCCCGCTTATGTGTTAACGCGTATTCGTCAGCGAGGGTGGCCATCTCATATAAAGTATCTACCCTTTTTTCATCGAGGTAGGTTTTCAAATTATCAGGGACACATTCTTTGAACTCCTCTATCAGTATCATTTGCCTTAGCCTATCGTGATCTGCCTCGATGTTTTTCGATAAACTCCATCTATCGAAATAGGTTTCTTTTGTCTAGAAAATTCTACATAAGTCTGTTTGTCTCCCTTTCGGCAGGCTCTAAATTTTTTGCCGGTATGCCTCCGGCACAAGCTCATACGACTTTAAAATGGCCGATTTCACAATGCTATATTCAGCGCAATCTGCTACTGAGAGCGCGGCATACGCTTCTTGAGCTTTGCCTTTTAGTGCGGTCTGCAGTAAAATTGGCCACGTTTCTATGGGCCATGCTAGGTTTGAGGCGACCTTTTCGAAATGCTGAAAATATTTGTCGACGTCAGCCTCGTTAAACTGCGGTACGAGTCGGACTTGCTTCGCTAAGTCGAACTCACTACTTCTAGCTTCGTGAAGTTCCCGCTTTTCGTCTAACTCCCGAAATCTAGTTTCTTGCTCGATTCTAGCTTTTGCTATTTCAGCCTTTGCTCTTTCAGCTTCGGCTCTGACCTTAGCCTCGGCCTCAATTTTCACTTTCTCGAGCTCGAGTTGTGCCTGCGAAAGTTCCGACGTGTCTAGTGATAATTTACTTAATTCTTCTACGTCGAAAACGTCGTTATCTACCATATGCTCACAGACTATCCTGACTAGCTGAGTTTTTCTCATAGACTTCGTTACCTCTAGTTCTAATTCCTTCCCTATTTCAACTATATCATCCTTCTTAAGCTTACATAATTTTTTTTCCATAGAGGGCGATGCGAGAAAACTATCTATAACCGACATCTTGGCCTGTAGTTCGCCGATACCCTGAAGTTGTGCGATTCTTACTGAGTGAAAAAAACAGGAGAAAAGATTCTCGGAACGAGCCCCAATTTTATATGGAATTTTTTATATGTTACGAACTTGTAGCATATAGATGAACCACGGGTTCTAAAAAAAAAGGAAAACGTGGTTTCTTTTTCTCGGTCTTCACTCAGAAATGGAAGCGACACAAGGGAATCAACGAAGAACAGACACAAGACGATGGCTTTCAAAATTAAACATTTATTTATAAATATATATAGCGAAACAAAGAAAGAAAAAAAAAACATTCATTTAACAAAGGGGAGGACATCAGTAAAGAATAGAAGGCGCGAGCGAATACATACATATATGAAAATAGATCGAGCCAAAAGAACCAACTTATCTTGCAGTCGGGCTGGTATCTTCACAAAGTTTTGATTCGCCGAAGCGAGAGTTCTGATGATAAATCAGTATCTTGGCCGGCCGACAATGTTCCTGGATTCTTCTTCTTTTCGCAAGTGTTCAATCACTGGTCGATAGACTTCGTGGTCTTCCTCATCTCAGTG
This sequence comes from Acanthosepion pharaonis, assembly GCA_903632075.3. Lineage (NCBI taxonomy): Eukaryota > Metazoa > Mollusca > Cephalopoda > Sepiida > Sepiidae > Acanthosepion > Acanthosepion pharaonis. Next base: position 2,128,195 of record CAHIKZ030004549.1, read on the forward strand.
GGCGGTCTGACGATTTTTGCCCAGCGATGTTCAACTGCCGCTGGTCAGAGGGAAACTGAAAAATCCTTCTTTGGTTTTCGCTGTCCCCACAGACAGTCACGTGGGTTCCTTCGTCCTTGACCGGGTACGCAGGAGAATAGGGCGCAAATCACGCAGTGTTTGTGTGATGGCCAAAAGTTCAACGCATGCTCCGTACGTCCCGATCACGTGAATCGCAGCATGAGACCCTGATGGTGTCTGGAGTTTACTCATGGTCAAACGCGAAATCTTAGAACCAGGTCATCCTCGCGTCGAGTCACTTCTATGTTCACGGGCCCTTGGAAGAGAGGATAAGGAGAGAAAAGAATTTGTGAAGAGAAGAGGGGGGGTATGGCTGATCATAGAATATATTCGCTCGCGAATCGGAAGCATTGGATTAAATTTCTGTTTTTATCTATTTATTTATCTTTCTTTTATATCTAACTAATTTTCTCTTTATTTAAGATTTTACTTTAGCCTAACGCCTATATGGTTAATGAAATCGTTGCTACGTGACAATATATATATATATATATATATATAAGTGTAATAATCCGTTGGTGTATAATCCAAGTGAATCCTATTAATATAATAACAATCTTAAAACTGATTCACATACAGAGCTCAATGTTTTATTCAAACAGAACATTTAAATTATATACAATAGAAATTACGATTCCTTCAAGATTATGATCATTTCACCCTATAAATTAAAATTAATCTGGGGGATTTTCAAACCCATCATGTTAATAAAAAAAGAAATTGTTTCTATTGTTTTATTGTTTACATATATTTATTTTTTCTTATTAACATTGAAAATCCCTCAGATTATTTTTTAATTTGTAGGGTGAAATGATCATAATCTTGATATAATCTTAACTTCTGTTGTATGCAATATATATATATATATATATATATATATATATATATATATATATATATATATATATATATATATGCATGTTTCATTAAAACGACAGACAAGGTACTACGGTTGAGCTTTTTTATTTAATTTTTCTTGTGTTCTGACAAGCTTTCTTTTCTGGACAAAGAGTGTGTAAGAACTGTCCGAATGTTCTGTATTTCCGAGCGCTTTCGGCTATACCTTTAGCCATTATCAAGGATGATTCGATTATCAGCTTAGTAGAGTATGTGTGTTCTGTGTATGTTCGGTGTGTGGTAGTGATGTTTTTAGTTTCCGAATACGGTTAGCACATTATGGCTTTGTTCATAATTAATATTGTTAAGAGTTGGCTTTTTCTTTTTTATTATTAGGGCTTCCATTATTTTTAGTATTTTTTTGGAAGTGAATGCAGTTAATATATTTGTGTTTTCTACTAGTATGTTCCTAATAGTGTCGGGTAAATCTGAGTGTGTGTTTAAATGTGTTCTGATGGAACTGTGATCAGATAGGTGTAATGTAAGACGTCTGGATAAACATGTGGTTGTGTAGCCGATGTAATTATTTATGAGTCTGGTTTGGTGAGGAACGCAGTTCCTTAAAGCCACAATGTGCTAACCGTATTCGGAAACTAAAAACATCACTACCACACACCGAACATACACAGAACACACACACTCCACTAAGCTGATAATCGAATCATCCTTGATAATGGCTAAAGGTATATCCGAAAGCGCTCGGAAATACAGAACATTCGGACAGTTCTTACACACTCTTTGTCCAGAAAAGAAAGCTCTTGTTAGAACACAAGAAAAATTAAATAAAAAGCTCAACCGTAGTACCTTTGTCTGTCGTTTTTAATGAAAACATGCATAAAGGAAGGATTGCTGCCTAAATATACAAATATATATATATATATATATATATATATATATATATATATATATATATATATATATATATATATTTTGTGTGTGTGATCAAAATGTAGATTTAAGGTATTCTATATTTATGGGTAAAAGTAACCATTATCAGTGATAAATATAAAAAGAAATAATTAAGTAATCAATAATAAATAAAAGGTAAAAAGTTAACAAACAACATTAACAAATAGCCGCACTTCGATCCATAATTTTTCTACTTAGTAGCCTCTATAGTAATTTGAAACATAGTTGTTATTGCCCTACCAATTCCCGCAAGGATAATATAATAGACCTTACTACCCTTAATGCACTACTGACAAGCATATATACATAGTTGAGACCAAATTCAACACACATGGCCTGAAGATTGCGCTGAATCATGAAGCAGGCTGTCCCCGCTTATATATATATATATATATATATATATATATATATAATTGTTTTTTAAAGATATTATCATCGCAAAACCGAAATTCCCATGTTTCAAAACGGAAACTTCAATTTAAATTCAATCATAAAAATTAAACTGAAAAAATTCCGTTCCATTTTCAAGCAATGCTAAGAATAACTCTTTTGAAATTGATTTACTTAATTTATAAGTCCAGGAAAAATTTAATCTCTTTTATTTTAGGAGTGTTAAGATTTAACTTAATTAAAAAAACTCATGTATATATATAAATATTAAATATTTAAATTCAACTTTTGAAAAAATCGCAATTGAAATTTATATATAAAAATTAAATAAAAAATAAAAGTGCCAAATGTATTGCTATTGGAGCCTGGATGATGTGTTGGAACATAAACACTACCATAAATGTCTACTTGAAAAGAAAGGAAAATTGTATCAATAGAGAGATAACCCAACCCCTATCTTGAATTGACCAACTTGATAGCTACAATACATTAAATACATGTGTTTTCTAAATAAGTTAAATCTTAACACCCCTAAAATAAAAAAAGATTAAAATTTTCCTTAAACCCAACGTCTCAAAATATCAAATTTTTCTGAACTTATAAATTAAGTAAATCAATTTCGAAAAAGTTATTCTTGTCATCGCTTGATAACGGAACGGAACTTTGCATTTTAAGTTTAATTTTTATGATTGAATTTAAATTGAAGTGTCAGTTTTGAATCATGGGAATTCCGGTGTTACGATGATAATACGTTCTTTTAAAAAAAAACAATTATTATATTATGCTCTACTATTTGTATCGAGCACTGTTTTTTAAAAATAAAAATAAATGATAAGAACTCTGAATTATAAATCTCATTGTTCTTTTATATTATTTTTATATATATATATATATATATATATATATATATATATATATATATATATATATATATATGTGTGTGTGTGTGTGTGTGTGTGTGTGTGTGTGATGGAATTAACAAACATCAAAATGTTTTTAGTGTCATAAAAACTTATCAGTACTTACTAATATTCACCATATATAGTGAGATAGATATGATTATAAAGAGATAGAGCTTGTATTCCATTTGGGTTTGTTGCATTCAGTTACGCGCAAATACCCGAGGAAAGGTTATGGGTTTATCACTTCTCCAGATCTATGAGTTAAATAGTAGAACTTGTAAAAGAAAATCATTTTTTATTATGATTATTCTGGCCATGCAAAAATTATGCCTTGGCTTTAAATAACACTCAAAAGGTTGATAAGCCTTAAAAATCAAATCAATTAATTTATGTTAACTATCTATATGTTTTCATTATCTATCTATCTATCTATCTATCTATCTATCTATCTATCTATCTCAGTAGACTCATATCCTTCTATCTATCTATCTATCTATCTATCTATCTATCTATCTCAACCTATTCATATCTATCTATCTATCTATCTATCTATCTATCTATCTATCTATCTATCTATCTATCTATCTATCTGTTGTGGTAGGATCCACCTAATATGCATAGTGGAGTACCGACCATATAAATATGGTTGGTACCGGGAAGACGGTGAGAGGAATCAAGAGATTTAATCCAGAGACTCTGCCCGACTGCGACTAAGTCAACACATTCTCCAGGAACGGTCTTCCCAAGAATATACAAAAGACTATATGTAAATATTGTGTACCTTTCTTGTTTCAATACATTTTTTTCTAAGTACATTTTGTGTTGTATTATTATTCCATGTATTAGTCAAGTTTCAACACTATCTATCTATCTATCTATCTATCTATCTATCTATCTATCTATCTCAACCTATTCATATCTATCTATCTCAATAGACTCATATCTATCTATCTATCTATCTATCTATCTATCTATCTATCTATCTATCTATCTATCTCAATATCTATATATCTATCTATCTATCTATCTATCTATCTATCTATCTCAACCTATTCATATCTATCTATCTATCTCAATAGACTCATATCTATCTATCTATCTATCTATCTATCTATCTATTTCAACCTATTCATATCTATCTATCTATCTATCTATCTATCTATCTATCTCAACCTATTCATATCTATCTATCTATCTATCTATCTATCTATCTATCTATCTATCTCAATAGACTCATATCTATCTATCTATCTATCTATCTATCTCAACCTATTCATATCTCATCTATCTATCTATCTATCTATCTATCTATCTATCTATCTATATCTGTGCTTTTCCTTACCAATCTTCTTTCGCTGTCGTCCTTTCCCTTCCCAAATCGCCAACGAACAATATATCGATATCCTCTTGCTTTCCTTTTTAGACAATATAATACCTGTTTACTCATGCTTTTTCTACGAGGGCGTTGAGTCATGGATAGGGCTACTACTAACATTATTATTATTATTATTATTATTATTTAATTTCTGTCCATCTACATACAGCCTTCTGGCAGAATGAGTCACGATCATATAATTCACACGAAAGATTGAAAAATAATATGACTTCCACGTGACTCAGCTATGCACGCGCGCTGAGCGGTCTTCTAAAGATTGATAAAATCAAATGTCTACTTTGCGCGTTCACAATCACACACGCGCTCTCACAACCCCACACAACACACACTTGCGCACACAGACACCCATACGCACACAGTTGTTTAACGTCACATAACTCGATTTTGTCGACTTTCGAATTGCCGGAAGGATAAACCCATAGTTTCGCGCATGCGGAGAGATATAACCAATGTCTTATCGCCTCACATAAAATGCATTCTAATAAAGAAAGGCTACGGTGGGCTAAGTACAATAGGCGTACTTAGAAATTAGTCACAGGTATTTAATAGAAAATATGCCATAACAAGAATAAATAAAATAACTCAACTACAATAATAATTCGATCTCATTAAATTAAGTTGTGAGAAAGTGCTGTAACCTCGAAAAGGTTACTGAATAAAGAATAACCAAAATGGAGGTTGGAAATGAAATGGTAATCTTTATAATATCAACAAAATACAATACTCGTCAGCGGCGTGAAGTAGGTAAACCACTGCTAGTGGTGAAATACTTAGACAGCATATTACCCCCGCTTAAAACAGTGTCCAATATATTTATGAGCATTGAGACATGCCCATTAGTGTTCATAGGTACGGTATATAACAAGGAGAGAAAGAGGAGAAGAGAGAGGGAGAGAGAGAGAGAGAGAGAGGAGAGGGAGGAGAGATGTGTTTTAACCTAGAAAAGGTTACTGAATGAGAAATAACCAAAACAGAGGTTGGAAAATAAATTGGTAATATTTATAACATCAACAAAATCCTATACTCGCCAGCGGCGTGATGTAGGTAAACCACTGCTAGTGGTGGACTACTTATACAGCATATTACCTACCACTTGCAATAGTGTCCAATATATTTATGAGGATTGGGAGATACCCATTAGTGTTCATTGGTACGGTTTATAACAGAATGTTTCCAGCATTTGGCAACAAGTTCATATCATATTAATGTTGAATAATAGTGTGATGGATACTGAGAATACCATGAACTGGACATATGAACAACGACGAAGTTTTAAAGAAAATGAAGATAAAAAGACCACTTATACGTATCATCAGAAAGAGGCATTTGATATTTGATATTACTAGGTACATAGTGATTTTCTAAGCCCGGCTTAGATGTGGCACAAGGCCGAAAGTATGGGGCAGCCAGTGAGGATCGAACTCACTACTCAGTCGTAATTAATCTAGCAAGACAAGATTTCTAACCATTACACCACGTCAAGGTACCATATTACTAGGTACATAATGAGGAAAGGGGGCTTGGAAAAGTTGACACTCACAGGACAGATTGAAGGCAAGATGGACAGAGGAAAACAACGCATAACCCACCTAGCGAGATTGAGTAAATGGATGCCAGAGAAAAGAATTAATTGTGCGCCTCTGTGTCGGGTTACCAATTATTAACGTCGCATATCTGGGGTCACCAGTTTTTGGCTCATGATAAGTCTATTTTCTTCGTTTACATGTCATGTCTCTTCCTGGCTCTCACTAATTTCCTGTCTTTTGCTACTTTCCCCTCTGTTCCTTTTTCTAGCACCTATTCACGAATATACATTTAATTGCTGCTTCCCCTTGCTGCTTTTTTTTATTCAATTGGTCTTGTGAACGTCAGAATCTCCAGGTTCTCTTCCCACGTTATGTGTCCTAGAGATTTCATCTCTTGTGTTTTCTATATTTCTGAAAACTTACTCGTTGCTCTTATATATTCCATCCATGCTATCCTTAGCAGTCATTGGTAGAAGCATATTTCAGCTACATCAAGTCTCTTAGTCATTTATGAGAAGATTGTCCAGCACTCACCGCCATATAGATCAGATATTACCTGGAAGTTATGAATACTTTGTGGTGAATCGTACTACAATTAGCATTAGACGAAGTTGTTGTTGGTTACAAGTTCGAAGCGGGTGAATTTCGACTTGTTATGGCTGAGATCGAAAACTTTCAATGTAAATGAATTCAACATTTTCAAAAGAAATTGACCTTTTAAGTTCCTGAACAATTCTAATCCTTCTGCCTGAGTTCCTGAGTCAAAATTCGCAAATAATTGATATGTAATATTTCACGGTAGATATAAAAATAGTTACAAATATTTACTCACCGTTCAACCGGTGGTTGGACCTTAAGTCATTTTTTTCTACCACTGATCAACCGGTGGCTGGGAATTATGTCATTTTTCTCAACCACCGGTAAAACAGTGGTCAGGGCTCAAAGGATTAATTCAAAAAGTGGATTATTTTGTTAAAAGCATATATATGTTTTTTTTTGTTTTTTATTTTTTTTTAATAAAAAGCAACATTTCTCAAAAAGCCGGGAAACAAAATTTATATTGACGAATGTACAGATAGCTCAAAAAAGGAAAGAAAACATTTAGGTACTTCATCTTAGTGGGTGTGTTTTGTACGTACCTGTATGTGTGTGTGTGTGTGTAAGTAGGTAGGCGCGGGGCGTCCACGTGGTTTGTTTGAAATTAACCGGTTGGTTTACCGGGAGAATCACAATGTTGCCGCTATTTTGTCGTGCAAAAATAGAGGAAGGGTGTTCATGTCTGTTCCTCTTAAAGCCTGAATAGAACAACAATTAGCAGACGACCTGACAGACAAGATGGGATTAGCCTCCATATCTTTTATTTGTTTCTAACGAGATATATATCAAGAATGAAAGAGATAACATTTGATATTTTTGATAAATTTTTATTTATTTAAACTTAATACGCGAACACACACACACACACACACACACACACACACACACACACACACACACATATATCGAGCACTGTTTTTAAATAAAAATAAAAGTAAATGCTAAGAACTCTGAATTATAAATCTCATTTTTCTTTCCTATTATTTTAATATATATATATATATATATATATATATATATATATATATATATATATATATACCCCGAGTGTAACAGAAAAATTGTTCAAATCGTGTTATAGCATAATTGTCCATCGCATAAAATATTTACTATCTAAAAGACGTTAACCATCTTGACACTATTTGTCATAAGAATCACCGAAGAACTCTTTGAATTATTCAGCTAGAAACAGAACAGGTTAAAATTCTTTCGTGTCAGACCCTCTGAACTGACCAATGCTGAGAGGAAAAAGATCATTCAGGTCTTCAGTAATGGTACCAAAATTCATACTCGGGATTCCGTCTTCAAAGTTCATTCAAGAACCATCAAAGATGAATAATTTTAAAATAGTGGGAACAGTAGAAAGGAAAACTGGCACAGAGGGTCACAACAGGAAGAGAGATCATCATTTCAACTTAAAGAGATCAATTAGAAAAGATCCAAGTCAATCCATAAGACGTTTGGCACGTGAGAGAGGAGTTTCACCTATGACAGTGCAAAGTGCAGTGAAAAAAGACTTGAAAATGAAATTGTACATGAAACGTATGAGGCACGTTGTTACTCCAGGACAGAAAGTTAGAAGGTTAGAGAGGGCGAGGATCATCTTGAATAAGTTGGAAAATAATCCTGGAATAATATATATATATATATATATTTGAACTTTATTCCAATCTTTGATTGGCTTCCGGTGCTTAGCTATGATTAATTAATGATGGACATGTCATTTTCGTTTATGATCGATTTCATCGTGATACTTCTGTTAACCTTGGTGAGTAATTATATATTCTTAGAGTCCAATAGTGTTATAAAAACCTCGGAGAATTGCAGTAAGATATCTTTAATCATTTCTAAGATACAACGGTTCAGAGGTTAATCTAACAATTAGACAATTTTGCCGTAACACGATTTGGACAATTTTGCTGTTACAGCCGGCACACCCCACCCATACCGCGCGCCAACGGCTTAGTGGTAGAATCCCCGACTGACGCCAGTTCAGTCGGGTTTCGATCCTAGCGAGGGGCAACCGGATGTCTAACCACACTGATGAGCCGTCATACAGCGAAACAGTCTGTCTGTGGGTGACAATATATATATATATATATAAAGAAATATACCTTTGTTTCTTAGACATTGAAGTGTGTCCCTTGGCATCCCCCATAGCTTGCCTGGACTTTTCGGCTAACCTGATGAATATTTATGAGCGTTATTACATTTAAAAGTTTTGAAAATTTAATATCATTTTTGTTCCTGTATATAAATACTTGTTACAATATAAAATCCTTGCAGAGGACTAAACGCGTCGTCTAAGTTTTCCTTTTTTCTTTATATAGGTATAAATTTAATGGCATATTTAAACCAGACATGAGCAATCTTTTTCGAGCAGTGAGCCGCATGTTCTATGGCTCATCAAAAGGTAGGTCACACTGCTAAAAAGATTCAAAGTAAATTTTTCGTATTAGGTGCCTCAACTGTTTTCATTACAGAAGATCATATGCCTAAGTATATACCTTAGAAATGGAGGAAATGTTTTTTTTTTCCTATAATTAAAAAATTGAAGTCTTCACTGATTACGGTTAACACATGTCGCTGTGTGATTTATTTCTAATTAAAAAAAAAAGTATATTTCTTTTTACAGAGAAAAAAATCGTGTGAATGTTTCCTGTTTCAAAACAAAATATGTTTACACGTATGATCTTTCTTAGTGAAAATCGCCAATACTTTAACACCATGAAAATTTTACTACCAGCCAAATGTTCACAAAACTTAAGAAACATTGTACTTAATCATTCTTTATGGATGTCTGTGGTTATGTATGAAAAAGTGTGAGCGAACAATTGGGAGGTAAAGAAAATTTTAAGAAAGCTTATTTTAAGCGTGCCATTTAGAGCGATCAAACAGACCGCGGTTTGACCATGACTAACTTAAACCGAGATTATTTCTTTTGACTTAAAACGTTGTTTTGTAGGATAGACGTGTTTACATAAACATTTCTGTTTATTTATAAACAGTGAAAATTAACATCTGCCGGCCGAGATCATCGAAAGTTTTATTAAAGAAAATGTACCCGCGTTTCATTAATCTGAGAAATAAAAAAAAATTTTTAGCTAGAAGTGCTGTTACCTTATCGGCCACGAAGGTCCTTACAGCAAGGTTAGCTTCAATTACCTTTTTTTTTTGTTTTGTTTTTTTTAGAAATGTACATCAATCGATGAAATATTTCAGTGCCTATATCTGTTAAAAGGCTTTGAAGATTTCTCGATTTCTCCAAAGACTTCAACTGCATCCATCGTAGAAAACTCGAAGAGATCATGTTAGCATATAGGATCCCGCAAGAGACCATATCAACCATCAAGATGCTGTATAAGAATCCTCGCTCAATGATTTGATCTCCCAATAGAGATACGGAGATTTTCAATGTTGTCGCGGGAGTCTTGCAGGGAGATACGCTTGCCCCTTTCCTCTTCATTCTGTGCCTAGATTATGCTCTGCGAACATCTGCTGATCTAAACAGAGTTCTGGGGTTCACCCTGGGAAAAGCAAGAAGTTCACATCACAGAGCAAAAACAATAACAGATATAGATTACGTAGATGATTTTACCTTGTTGTCAGACATGATTTATAAGGTTACCAAACTTCTCCATCTCATCGAAGAAGCGGCCAGTGAGATTGGTCTATAGATTAATCCTGGCAAAACAGAATTTGTCACCCCAATGTTTTTCTGTACGTAAATTCTCACGTCCCTACTTTTTATTTTCGGTGATAAACGTCCACCTCATCCGTCCGAATATCTTTCTTTCGTTTTATGCCATTTTAAATCATTTCACCCCAAGCAAGGCAATAAAGCCGCTAGACCGCAAGCAGTTATTGAGTGTTCGATAATATGAGAGAAATTACTATTAAGGAGGAGGAAACAAAAGAATAAGAAGTAAAAAGACAGAAGATAACGATAGACATTGCATAAAAAATGTCTTAAATAATTGTCAGGCTTTGTCCATTTCATAATGTATGAAACAATGTCTAAACAATTCAGAGTTGATAAGAGCTTCAATTAGTTTGACAAAAAAAAGGTAAAAGACTAATAGGCTGGTAGTTAGAAGGATCCTACGGTTTGACTGAGTTATTATAGGATGGAACTAAAAGAGAGGTTTTTCCAACAAGCAGGAAAAACAAGAAACGGCAAGGCATTTATTGCAAAGTTCAGAGAGAACAGGAGCCAGTTCAGGAGCACATTTCTTAAGTCCACATAATTTATGGGGATCCAATTTAAAAATGATAGCAGAAACGAAGGAGAGGGTTAGCATATCGCTGAATAGAGACTCACATCTAAGTGGAAAGTCGGGTAAATATACTCCAGGCGAGTTAGAAATAAAACTGGAAGAGAATTTACGAGCAAAACATGTTAATACCTCAAATTGAATGAAGAGAGGAGGGATAGAAAACTTACTGTTATTTAGCGCAATATTAGAGAGCCGCTAGTAGTCACGAGAATCAAACTTGTTAGTGGCTATACGGTGCCTCATTCTATGAGCAAAGAAAGACTTAGCCTCATTAGAACACATTCTTCTAGGGTAAATAGATACAAGGTAATTTGGTGCACTTGTGGGAAATTTTACGATAGTTCGTTTCTTTGTTGTTTAGCGTTTATTACCACTGAAAGACTGGTTTCTTCGTTCATTGAAATATACTGTTTCTGAAAACCGCTGATTTGAAATAGCTAAAGAAAATAAAAATGACTTCGACGATTTGTCACAGAGTGACTCAGAGGTTCGCTTTTGTGACAGATTGGCTACAAGTGGCTCTCAGTGGCATTGGTGATTCGTTAGACTAAAGTGATGATTTTTTTTCTTCGGACTTCATTCTCAGTTTTTGGCCATGGTGTAAAATGAATCGTGGACCCACGAACTATGATCTTGTCCACTTTGACTTTTCAGTATTCGTCTCTTTATTGTATGTAACGTTTGACACTTTACATTCTTTCTGTGTTTTTTGTTCTGCCATCTATTCACAAAGACTAATCAAGTAGGTTACACGCAGGATGAGTCCTAATCCGAATGCTGGTACCGGTAAGGGGTTTTATGGATGCAGGGATATCTACCCATGAGCGACATGGCACAACTGATACCCCGATATTATGCGACTGTTGATCGGAGTAGCGTCTCTAAGCGCTACCAAAGAGTTCGGGCTCCTAACGGACAGTCAGAAGCAGCAGCTATCAAACTGCAAACCCCGTACCGTCATAATGGAAAGTCACAGCCACTTGTTAGTCTAATCACCAAAGAGTTAAGTTAAATCATTGAGACCCTGACAAGAGAAAGAAAGAGCCTCGGTAAGCCGTTTCTTTGAACAGGGAAAAAGGGATGCACCTCTACTCCTGTTCAAGAGACATAGCAGGAGTGCAGACCGGACGATATTTGAGGCTGTCTACTCCTATTAACCTTATTACAAAGAAGTAGTAATACAAAGAATGAACCAGAAAAGTTAATGTAATTAATGGCGAATTCACTTCGCTAACAAATTTAATGAATCATTAACCTACTAACCACTCGTTGAATGACGCGATCATTGTTTATAAAAATTTAACCTGTAAAAAATTTGGAAAGAATTCATATTAATTAATGACTTGTATAAGTTCTGATGTCTATTATCAACTAAAAAATCGGGTTGGTAATTATAATTAACCATAGGTAAGCATATTCTAAATTAAGCAGGTTGAGGGAAAGGCTGAATTGATGTCCCGTAAGTATATATATATATATATATATATATATATATATAGCAGTGTAACCCGGATATAAGAGAAACTCGGATATAAGAGAGATTCTCTCTGGTCCCAAATTAGAGCCTGTGTTAATATATATAAATAAACCCTGTATATATATATATATATATATATATATATATATATATATATATATATATATAAACGTATAAAGAGATAATCATACATTGAATAAATTAGCAATATTAAGGCAATTAATGGCGAATTCTCTTCGCTAACAAACTTAATATAAGCATTAAACTACTAACAATCCACTGAATGATGCGATCCTTATGTATAAAATTCTTGTCAGATATATTGAAATATTTGAACTTTAGCGTTGCGACTTGCACGTTCCAATATTATATAACCGTTAATAAATAACACATTCTTAAAAAAACATCTTTCGGTTTACAACATTTATTTCGTCTTCGAGTTTTAATTTTAAAGGAAAAAATTACAGCCTGATGATGAGAACATGAAGTTTTTTTGAAAGTAATTGCTGCTCTAAAAATTCATCTGGCAACAATTTTATGATTATCTCTATATATATATATATATATATATATATATATATATATATATATATATATATATATGCATACACACGTATACACGTGCTGTGGCAAGTATTAAGAGAAAATCAAAACAATGAAGGAAAAAAAGAAAAATATAGAATAGTATTCTGAAATACGATGGCAAAAATAAAAAAAAAAACAACAAAAATCAAGTTAAGTACAAAACAATTGAAATTAATAGTAATCAAAAGTGTTCACTTTAACGATACCAATATACAATTAAAACTGGAAGTGTCTACCAGGACTGGTGGGCTCTTGGGTGAATATCAGATCAAGAAAGATTCGGTGACGCCAGCATTCCAGATACAAGCCGTATTGTTCTTGGGGCATGATGAGATTGACAAAATTCGGACCTTCTATTTTCTCTTGTTTTTTTTTTTTTTTTTTTTCATTTTTAACAGGTTTTACATTTCTACATTTTTTAAATATTTGTGGCATTTATATACTTTGCTAGAAAAACGTAAAGCCAAAACTTTCACACCCAGCTCACCATTTCACACCCAGGCGCGAATTAAAATGCAATATTGGGAATTAACATAAAATTAGTGTACAAGCAAGAATTTTATGCAAACGTACTCAAAGCAAGTGTTAACAGAAAATTAAAATAATGAAGGAAGAAAAAATATAGAGTAATATTCTGAAATATGATGGCAAAAAACATTAAAAAAATAACAGAAATCAAGTTAAATACAAGAAAATTAAAATAAATAATAATTAAGTGTTCATTTCAATGATACCAATATAAAATTAAGACTGGCAGTTTCCACTAGAACTTGGGTGAATAACAGGTCAAGAAAGATTTGACGATGCCAACATTCCAGATAGGAGTGGGTATATTTAAATGAAGCTGTACTGGTTTTGAGGCATGATGGGATTGCCAAAATTTGGATCATCCATTTTCTTTCTTTTTTTTTTTTTTTTTCATTTGTCCGTTTCGCCATTTTTTTTTTTTTTTTAATTTACACTCATTCCTTAAAAGTTTATCTTATTTTCTCTTTTTCTTTTTATCTATCAATTCTTATTCTGTCAATTCTTATTCTGTCAATTCTTGCCATTTTGATTCCGGTTTTCTAGACATATACTTTCATTGTTAATTTTAGGCAATGAATGACAAAATAGAAAAATTCTGTGTAACCCATTTTGTTTTCTCGGTGGACTTCCCCGGACTAAAGTATTGTTTTTGTTGATGGAATTATATATGTGAAAGAAGGAGAAGGGGATATGTAATTATACATAGAGAAGAAACGCTAAAGAAGGGATTCTAACATTTATTTATTTTTAATTTAATTATTATTTTCCTTTTTCTTTAGGCGTATCTGGAAATGTTGTCTCGCATATTTAATTCAATTTCCCTATGCATTCTGTTTTTGTTTTGTTACTTTTATTGTTAAGTATCCCACATTATGATAATGGAATTTCTGACAAGAAAGGTGAAGTGTTGGCCGGAAAATTATCGTGAATGTTCTCGTGATCAAATTACTTTTATTACTTATATGATTGATATGAAAATTGTTATTTATTTGTCATTTCATTTGTTTATTTTATTTGCTTATTTTATTTGTTATCTTATTTGTTTATTACTTAATATGATTGATATTATCGTGAATGATCTCGCGAACAAATTACTTTTATTACTTTGTTAAATTTTAAATCTTAAATTTCAGCTTTCCAACATCCAAACTTTGCAGGTTTTTTTTTTGTGGGCCAATTCTGCTTTTCTGCAGGCTTTGAAAATCAGAAATCAATCATTGGTTATATCCGCGATCTAAAATTAAACAAAGGTACCTTGCCAGTTTGTTAAGCGAAACATGCTTTTAAGACTATCTCTAAAAACTATTTAGAATTTTCAAAATCAGCTGTATCTTTTTTTTTAATCATTTTACCCCAAGCAAGGCAGTAAAGCCACTAAGATGCAAGGGGTTACTGTAAAATAATATGAAAATGAGAAACATTATAAAGGAACGTGAAGCAGAAGAGGATAGATTGCGATTGACATTGCATTTAAAATTTTTGAAGATCAAAGTTGGTTGGGAAGCATGAAGAAAGAAGAGAGTGCTATAAGCGAGATGTGCCAAAGAAGAAACTGTTGACATAGAACTTACGGTTGCATTTAGCCAATTCAACTGTAAATTGATAAGGTATTCTTGTAAATCAAGTTTTGCGCTTAAATTAATTGTCTAAATGCCATAGCGGAAAATTCACCAGAACACTTATGAAAGTATTTATAGAAAAGGCACAGAGAAAGTGACTGAAGCTGAGATGCCAGGTTAGGACCAATAAGATTGAAGATTCTTCTCCGGATTTTTTTAAAGTATCTCTAAATATATAGAAGGAACACCGGATCATATGTGGCAGCAATATTCAAAGCCTGGACAAATGGTAGACGCATAAACATGTAAGACAGGTTCTGGAGATAAAAATTGTCTAGCCCTAGCAACTTTCTTAGCAGCAGAACTAGTAATTGATTCAATATAATTTTTCTACTTCATGTCAGCAGAGAAAGCGTAACAAGTCACTCGAAAATCTCCTGGAGGTTAGCATCAGCCATGTTGATGGTTATCAGAAAACTGTTCCGCAGATGATTAATAGAGAGAAGTTTCTGCAAGGAACTTCTATAATGAGGAAGGAGGGCCTGGAGAATCTGATACTCACGGATCGAAATAGAGGGAAAGAGAGACAAGGGAAAACAACACTTGAAATACCTGGCGGCCTTAAGCAAGTGTATGACAGAACGTGATCTGGGAGAGGAAGCAGATGGAAGGATAGAGGGAGGTGGAGAGCCATGATCGCCTACACCCTGAAAGAACATGGCATATAAAAAAAAAGAAGAAAATGAAATCCGAGAAGTATTAATGATATTGTAGAGGACCGTGAGGTGAAGATATAAAGAACACACGTGAGTTAAAATTTCCTGCTAGCCATTCCAGCTACCTGAGAATGTTGGACTTTAATTAAGTCCAAAGAAGACTAAAGAAAACAAACAAGACCGATAATTATATATAAACAAATATATGTATTAACAACACGTTACAAACACTTGGACAATTACATTGAGTTTGTGTGGTGAATATTATGTGTGTGTGTATTGTGGTGAGTGTTCGTACGTACGTGTATTGGTATTGTTCTTAGCGTGTTCCCAGAATTTGGGAAACGCTGTATTGGTGAGAGCTCACATATTGGTATTAGCTGAAATGAAGAAAGAAGAGAAAAGTATTACCTCACCTCCACGCGAGGTGGTATACGGCCCAAGGCCTGAGGGAAAAAAAGATCGAGGCAAAAGGTCACCCAGTATTTATAGCCAAGGGAGAGAGACCCCTGGTGAAGGATTAAGGAACTGATGAGGAGTTAACTCCGACAATATCACAATAAACATTTCAAGATTCTTGGGACTGATGCCTAAATCCTGAAAACACCTGAAAACAACTAAACGAAGTGATTGCTTTATTGAAATTATTATTGTTGTTAGCCCAGCAGTTAGTAGATGGACTTTTGCTTTGACATATTGTCATATACTCTGTCGTGTACTCTGCTATTTGCACTATAAGTGTTATTCAGGACTTAGGAAATAATTCTTACGGCTTGAAAAATAATGGGTTTCTAGAAAGAAAAAAAAAAAAAGAAAAAAAAGGGATGTTTCTCGGAAGGAACAAAGTACTCCAAAGCATTCATTTTTTTCTTCGCATACGACAAACAGTTTTATGTCGTTAACGACTTGCTATGTAATCGCTTTTTTTCCTGGTTATTCAATAAAATTTATAGACGTCTCACGCCAGTTTTGTACCGAATGCAACATCTAATAACATTAAAGGCCTTTCATTAAGACAGCGTTTCTAAATGCTTTTTGAAGGGCTTACGAGTATCATCATTTAAAAGATATATTTCCTTAAGCAAGTCGATATAAGTAAAGGGTGTTACTGGCATGACACGTTTTATTTTGTTTTTATTCTTCCTCTTTTTAGGGGATTCGTTAATGGAACAAAAGTCAGTAAATCAAATTTAGGAACCGTAGCTCTGATTTTATTGGTCATAAAATTTTCTCTATGATTATCTATCTATAAATCTTAACGTATCAACTTTCTTTCTTTCTTTCTTTCTTTCTTTCTTTCTTTCTTTATATTTATTATCTATCAATGTATCCATTATCTGTCTATCGCAGCCTGTTTATATCTATCTATTGCAGTTTGTTTCTTTCTATCTATCTATCTATCTATCTATCTATCTATCTATCTATCTATCTCAGCCTATTTATATCTATCTATTGCAGTTTGTTTCTATCTATCTATCTATCTATCTATCTATCTATCTATCTATCTATCTCAGCCTATTTATATCTATCTATTGCAGTTTGTTTCTATCTATCTATCTATCTATCTATCTATCTATCTCAGCCTATTTATATCTATCTATTGCAGTTTGTTTTTCTATCTATCTATCTATCTATCTATCTCAGCCTATTTATATCTATCTATTGCAGTTTATCTATTATCTATCTATCTATCTATCTATCTATCATCTATCTATCTATCTCAGCCTATTTATATCTATCTATTGCAGTTTGTTTCTATCTATCTATCTATCTATCTATCTCAGCCTATTTATATCTATCTATTGCAGTTTGTTTCTATCTATCTATCTATCTATCTATCTATCTATCTATCTCAGCCTATTTATATCTATCTATTGCAGTTTGTTTCTATCTATCTATCTATCTATCTATCTATCTATCTATCTATCTATCTATCTCAGCCTATTTATATCTATCTATTGCAGTTTGTTTCTATCTATCTATCTATCTATCTATCTATCTATCTATCTATCTCAGCCTATTTATATCTATCTATTGCAGTTTGTTTCTATCTATCTATCTATCTATCTATCTATCTATCTCAGCCTATTTATATCTATCTATTGCAGTTTTGCAGTATGTATCTATCTATCTATCTATCTATCTATCTATCTATCTATCTATCTCAGCCTATTTATATCTATCTATTGCAGTTTGTTTCTATCTATCTATCTATCTATCTATCTATCTATCTATCTCAGCCTATTTATATCTATCTATTGCAGTTTGTTTCTATCTATCTATCTATCTATCTATCTATCTATCTATCTATCTATCTCAGCCTATTTATATCTATCTATTGCAGTTTGTTTCTATCTATCTATCTATCTATCTATCTATCTATCTATCTATCTATCTCAGCCTATTTATATCTATCTATTGCAGTTTGTTTTTCTATCTATCTATCTATCTATCTATCTATCTATCTATCTATCTATCTCAGCCTATTTATATCTATCTATTGCAGTTTGTTTCTATCTATCTATCTATCTATCTATCTATCTATCTATCTATCTATCTCAGCCTATTTATATCTATCTATTGCAGTTTGTTTCTATTTATATCTATCTATCTATCTATCTATCTATCTATCTATCTATCTATCTATCTATCTATCTATCTATCTATATGTGTAAGCAAATATATGGATATAGATCCAACAGTATGAAGTAAAATATGTGGAAAAACAAAAATCCGAATATGCAAATATGCTGTTTTAATGTTATTTCAATGTCGACGTCAGACGTTTCGGTCTAGTAGACCTTCTTCAGGACATAGTTATTAAAACATAATTAACATTAGACGATATTCAAGTCAACATGAAAAGACGATAGTCATAAGAGTAAGACTAATCAAAACAAATTATGTTTTAATAACTATGTCCTGAAGAAGGTCTACTAGACCGAAACGTCTGACGTCGACATTGAAATAACATTAAAACAGCATATTGAAGTCTGTTTCTATCTATCTATCTATCTATCTATCTATCTATCTATCTATCTATCGCAGTCTATTCATATCTGTCTATTTATCTTAAGAATAACTGGCAGAAAGACGAGTGGGAGGTGTGGAAGATTTTTCAGGCACTGGAAAGACTTGCTTTGAGAAATTTTCGAAACTTTCGATACTGCCTTGGCTTAAAAACTGATTTATTCCCCGGGCGGGAAAGAGAGCAACTGTCTGACAAATTTAAGAGGCTCCTTCAAGTTTACTCCAACACGGTGTTTAAATATATATTGAAAACATTCAGATCGACATACAATCTATCTATCTATCTATCTATCTATCTATCTATCTATTTCTAGTTTATTCTATTTCAGTTTATTCATTATCTATCTATCACTGTCTATTCATTATCTATCTATCTATCTATCTATCTATCTATCTATCTATCTATCTATCTATCTATTTCAGTTTATCCAATATCTATCTATTTCAGTTTATCCAATATCTATCTATCTATCTCTGTCTATTCATTATCTATTTATCTATTGATCTTAGCTTTTTCATGCTGCCGCAATCATTGTCAAATCCAAAGTACATTTGACACAAAACAGGTCTTTTGATGTTTTTAATGGTCGGTCTATGTTTAAAGAAGGAAAGAGGAAAAAAAGAAGTCTTCATATTTTTTTTTTTTTTTTACTATGAATATAGACTAACATATAACAGGCTTTCTTTCATGTGTCTCCGATTAATTATGGAAATGCGTAAAAGATGTGATTAAAACGGCATATGAATAATACATTTGACTTTTGATTATATATATTCAAGGTGGGGATTATAATTTTTCGGCCTGACAAAGAAAAGGTACCCTCGCACCTTTTCTTTGCCGATTCTGATGTTTGATCATTTGGACATATTTTGGAAAGTGTTTTTATTTCGAGAACTTACCAGCACCTCCTGGTCTATATCTATCTATCTATCTATCTATCTATCTATCTATATATATATATATATATATATATATATATATATATATATATATATATATATATATATAGCTTTAAGGTACGCTATATTTATTGGATAAAGTGCTCAATATCAGAATGACTATAAACTGAATATTGAAATCAACACCCAGAGGAGACAGACTGTTTCATGCTCAACGAGAAATCAGGCCACATGCGACAACTTCAAGCTTTGCTTGGATGAAAAAAAAACCCCAGCTATAATTACCTTTCAGACCAAAACAAAAGAAAAACAAAAAAACAAATAAACGACTAAATAAATGATGAGAACACTCAAAAAATAAGCACGAAAACAAATTTTTATTGCGTTAGATAAAAATCGAAACCTGTAAAGAATAATTAAAAATAAATAAAATTTAAATAAATAAGCAAAAACAATTAAAATAAATTAGTCTAAATAAATAAATAAAGTAAATAATAAAGAAATTGATAAACCCCTCCCGCCAAAATAACCATTAGAATAGACTACCCACAATGCACCATTGACACATATATAAATAGTCGACAAAAAATACAACGTATATACCTGATGATTGCGTTTAACATGAAACAATGTTCACTTTATATATATATATATATATTAAGAAATGGACAAAAAAAAAGAACGTTAAACATAAAAATGTCTTTAATATATATATATATATATATATATATATATATATATATATAGGTACTTGCAAGAAAAAAAGCGATAATTTTAAAAAATTAAAAGTATTTCCTGAAGATTTTATTTTAGTTCTAATTTCACGCTAATAGATTAAATTTAATATTTACAAGTAAAATATTTTGCTATATTTCAAACTGAATTTAAATTGATTGTAATAGGATTATTACTAGTAAAAAAAAAGAAGCTAAAGCCGTCCATATTGGCAAATCTGCCCCAATAATTGAAACCTAATAATTTAGAAACTAGAAGAATTTAGAAACGCTATTTTATATTCATATAACACACGTTGGATTAATGGATAAAGGCTCGGATTAAGGAATCGGAGTTCGAAATCCAGTTAAATCCATTACATTCACTTACGTGCTAATATCCTTGGGAAAGGTATGAATCCTATTCTTCTCCCTCCCACCACCAGCTATGAGTAAATAGCAGGACAGACCGGGTTCTATAGCTGATCTACCACAGAAATGGCTACCTACTGCGGGAAAAAATATCTGCCTCATCAGTCATTTATCGAAAGATACATGATCGCCTAAGGGTGTATCACGCATGGCACATAACTGACTGATACTTTACTGATACATTTTTTCGTTTCGTTAAGAGTAAAGGAGTGAAAAATTCTCCGTATTGTCCAGTGACCTTGCGCTTTCGGCTACTCCTTTTAACCATTTTCAAGTTGGGTATGTTTTTGAGTGGAGTTAATTTCTTTTCGTGTTTGACTACATAAGATGGGTTTTTTGTGTTGTTTTGAATACTAGAAGGAGCATTTATTCCGAGCCATAACGTGTTGAGTGCGGCTAGAATTCATATATATAGGATACAGGTTCGAATCCTGTCGGAGGACGAATATTTTCTGTGAAAATTCCTCGGACATTCAGGCCGGTAAATGCTATTAATACTGTTTATTATAAAACAGAGCATTTACTTAAATGTTTGTATCTATAAACAGAATGTATAATAATTGTCGAACTTTGTCCATTTCATAATGTGTGACGTCATTTGTTTACATTTGATACGCCATGAGCATATATGAATGTACGTGAGAGATTCATGGAAGATTGAAGTTTAAATACAGTAAATTCGACCTTGCTAACTGAGCGCACCTCTGTGGCCAAATCGGTAAAGGCACGTCAAGCTAAATGACGGTTCTGTATAGAATACAGATTCGTATCCTGTCGGAGAACGAATATTTTCTGTGAAAATTTCTCGGACATTCAAGGCCGGTAAATGTTGTTTATTATAAACAGAGCATTTACTTAAATATTTGTATCTTTAAAAAGAATGTTTAAACATAAAAATGTCTTAATATATATCCCTCTTTTATGCACATTTTATTGAATGCGACACTCAAGGTGCTTTGATTTAGTTTTTTTATACAATTTCTCATGTGATCTGATAATTTTCTTTTCTTTTCAGATAATAAATTATATAAAAACTGTCCGAATGTTCTTTTTATCCGAGCGCTTTCGGCTATACATTTAGCCATTTTCAAAGTTGAAATATATTAAGTGTTAACAAGAAATAGTTTGTTGCATGTATGTATTTATATAATGTTTTCATTTTCAAAACACGGTCAAGATATTGTGTCCATTTTCATAGTCTATATTATTGAGTGTTGTTTTTTTTTATTTATTAAGGCTTCCATTATTTTTAGTAATTTTTTGGATGTAGATGATGATGCTCTTATAATTATTTATTAAGGCTTCCATTATTTTTAGCCTATTTTGCGTGCAGATGATGCTATTATATTTGTTGTGATCAATCAAAATTCGTAAATAATTGTATAGAATACACTACAACATGTTTGACACGCAGACTCACTCTACACCTTTAGGTCTCATTTAAATATTCATGGATCCTCTTCGTAACATACTTCTTGATAACACAAATATAACAGTATCATCTACATGCAAAAAAAAAAAAGACTAAATTAATGGAAGTCTTATTAATAAAAAAAACAACACTCTATAATATCAACTGTGAACATAGACACAATATCTTGACCGTGTTTTAAAAATGAAACATGTTTAACATGTATGCAAAGTTTCGTCAGGATTGGTTCATGGTTGTAGACGGTAACTTGATTCAGACGAACAGACATAAATTTCCATTTATATATATAGATAAACCTGCATATTATTAGATGAAATATATGCTGTTTAAAATAAACGGAGTGCTTACTTGAATACGGGTATCCACTAAACATTTAGACCAGCAACCGGAACTCATCAGTGTCCGGCTTTGTTGTCACTTGATCCAAATGACTTCTTTTACTTGTTTTTTTCTTCTTTTTCTTCTTCCGTCAAGTAGGTGCCGCATAGGAGACCCGACTTCAAAGATACCATCTGCCGGCTACAAAAACGAAAAATCGAGATAATATCACACTTTCTTCTATGTGTGCGTCTCAGTCATAGCGTCATAATACACTGTCGTATTGGCGAGCTCAAATGACATTCTAAGTCAGATTGTAGACGAAAATAGATAATCAAGAATCAATCTTTAGTTGGCTGATTCAATTGGCGTTCGAACTATCTTTTATCATGACGCGCATGCTGGTCAGTTGAAGGAAATGTTCTTGATGTATAAATATTTGGAGATAAGAAAACTGGTAAATATTTATATCAAAATGGATGGTTTTATTGAACGAAATAATCTTTTTTGGAATGGTATAGATTCCCTATGGAGAATTGGGGCTCCTCTCAAATTTGGTCCTCATTCGAGGTTTGCAACAGATGTGTAACGAAAGTACTGTTTCTTCTCACTATGTTCTTTATCGACATGCACTGAAAAATAAAAATTCTTCGAGGTTGTTTTATAATTATGCATGTCATTGGATTTTATCAGAGTACGATCACGCAAAAGTCGCTTTTTAAAGCTTTTAATCGATTTATATCCCCATTCTCTGCCATAGTGAGATGCAGTGGTTCTCCAGAGGTCTCCTTTTGTCTCAGGTTTTCTAAATATTTCTTTCAAGCATTTCACCCCAAGCGAGGCGGGAAGCCACTAGCACGCAAGGGGTTACGGAGAGTTGGAGCGAGAGCAAAGAGTGATAGAAGAAAAGTATGAAGAGAAGGATAGGGGATAGATCAAAGCATCTGGAGATGTCGATTGACATTACATTTGAATAGTTGGAGATTATAGCTATCAGGGAAACAGGAAAAGCGGAGGGAGTTCCACATGCGAGAAGTGCGAGACATGAAGCTATCGGAGTAGAAGAGACGGCTACATTTAACAGTTTCGACAGTGAAAGGGTGAGAGCGAGATTCCAGTCTAGTAGAACGCTTAAATTCATGAAGTCTGAGAACCAGCGAAAGCAGCTCATCGGAGCAGATACCGTGAAAGTATTTGTAAAAAAGACAGAGGGAGGCGACGGCACGTTTGTGAGAGAGCGACTGCAGACGAGATGCCAGATCAGGGCCAATTACATTGCATATCTGTCTCTGGATTTTATCAAGGATCTTGAGACAAACATAAGGGGCTCCAGACCATATATGGCAGCAATACTCCATGCAAGGACGAATGGTTGATTTGTAGATTTGAAGGATCGACTCCGGCGAGAAAAATTGCCTGGCGCGGCACAGGGAGCCAAATTTTCTTGCGATGGACAAAACTATTGACTTAATGTATTTGTTCCATCACAGGTCAGCAGTCAATGTGAGACCGAGCAGTCGCAAAGAGGTGCTCTCGTTGTGTTGAGCGTCAGATTTAGAAATAAAATGGAGATTTTTTCAATAACTGAATTCCCATTAAGGAAACATTGCTATAACAAATTAATTGAAACTTCGGCTTGTTCGGCAGATATGTTTTGTGACTTAATTCGGCTGAATATTGAAATATAAGGAAGAAATGTTACCGTTCCGTTGAAAGAGGAGAGTTTAGTTTAGAGAGACAATAATACAAATCTCAAATTTGATAAATAGAATATGGACTTTAAAAGCCGCGTTCGGATAACTTTCCTTCATCTCGAATCAGTCTGCGCCGCGATTGGCTGGCCCCGTGATACTTAACGGCCATTCAGCGGCGCCCCCTTTTTGCAGAGAGAATTTTCGTAGACGCTGAATTGGAAAGATGTGTTCCTGGTCTGTGTAACGGCAACTGGCTCTTGTCTGAATTTCTGGGATGACGGGTTTTCATTATTGTTGAAACTTGACTAATGCATGGAATAATAATGCAACACAAAATGTACTTAGAACAAAATGTATTGAAACAAGAAAGTGTACACAATATTTACATATAGTCTTTTGTATATTCTTGGTAAGACCGTTCCTGGAGAATGTGTTGACTGAGTCGCAGTCGGGCAGAGTCTCTGGTTGAATCTCTTGATTCCTTCCTCTCTTCCCGGTACCAACCATATTTATATGGTCGGTACTCCACTATGCAAATTAGGTGGATCCTACCACAGCAATTATTTAAAGTTTATTTTCGGACTATTGTCATCATCTGTGCTGTTTTTATCACAACATTGTAACCTTCTACCTTCCTCAGTTAAATATCGATCTGGATAATCTACAGTGAATTCCGAACTGAACTCTTTATTTAATCTATGTGGGTAGATTTCGTGTTTAACTACCCATGTCTAGTTCTTGTGTTATTTAGTACCGTTCAGTTTTGCTCCCCCTTTTCCACTGAGTACACAACTCACAACCACTATATCATCAAATTCACAAACCAACGTTTTTACCCACTAGTCCATCGTCCCGTAGAATAATTTTCAGGAATAATCTTCGAATTTTAGATTTAACTTTGCTGCCACTGCTGTTGTTAGCTGTCATGTTTCGACTGATTCTGCTGCTGTTGAAGACTTGCTGTCATTTGTTTTTCTTTCTTAACAACTCCCATATGGTATTTATTTCTATGCTATGTTCACTGAGGAGGTTCTCATAGACTAGTATATGCGCTGATTCTTTTAAACGTCTAACTCTTTAGTGTTTTTCCTTGTTGAGTATTGTCACTTCATTTCACACGGGCTGATGACCACCCCTTTCCCTCCATACATGATCAACAATTCCGATTTCATTTTTTCACACCTCAATAAGGCTTTTCAAAGGTCCCCTTTTATAGGACGCCTTGTTTCACCTTTATATTTTTGACCACAAGGGATCGAGGCAAGGGATCGAGTACAAGCAATTGTCGTTCTCCCCACCCCGTGTTAAGCTTTAATCGTCAGAGATTTCTCCGTAGAGTGGAACTGCTTCTGAATATTGCCCTGATATTGTATGGACAGCAGATCTGAATCTTTTCCGGTAAGCTTTTGACTTAAGGAGGCAAGGTGGCGTAATGGATAGTGGCTCGAATTGAGGAATCGGAGTTCGAATTTCAATCGAATCCATTACATTCACTTACGTGCTAATACCCTTGGCAAAGGTATGAATCCTCTTCTTCTCTCCCCCAGCTATGGGTAAATAGCAGAACAAACCGTGTTCTATAGCCTTGGTTGGTCTACCGCAGAAAGAAATGGCAACCTACTGCGGGAAAAATCTGCCTCGTCAGTCATGTATGGAAAGATACATGATCACCTAAGCGTGTTCCACGCATGGCACATAACTGACTGTGTTATCGTACCCACCTACATGGGGATGATCTCATCCTCCTTTCACAAATACCAACCTACGAGACTAGTGGGAGAAAGTCAACATGCAGTCACTGACTGAGTGCGACTTCTGTCGAACACTCTGCTTTGGCAGAGAGTAATCAGGACCAAGCTTTGCCAAAGGGCAAAGTTTCGTCCGGGGAGGTAGACAGATCCCGAACCCGCTTATGCGGGTTTAAAGGGAATATTTTTGGCCGACCCTATGGGCTCGGAGAAACCCACGTTAAACTCGGCCTTGTGCCACAAACATTCCTCGTGAGGGGACTGTTAAATATACAGTCGACAAGCAGTCTCTGACTGTGTGCGACTTCTGTCGAACTCTCAGCTTTGGCAGCGAGGAATCCGGACGAAACTTTGCCGAAGGAGGTAGACAGATCCCGAACCTGCTTATGCGGGTTCTAAGGGAATATTTTTGGCTAAGCCTACGGGCTCGGAGAACCCTCGTTAAACTCGGCCTTGTGCCACACACATCCCGCGTGGTGGTGGTGGGGGGGACTGTTAAATACCGACAGTCGAGACGCAGTCTAACCTGACAGTTTGGACGAACATTTCTATCTGCTGACTAACCACACTTTGTATATATCTGTTATTTCATTATACTTGTTTAACCTACCTTTTTCTTCTTGTGTCTTTGTATCTGGCCCCTAACAGGCCACAACAGACTGACTTTGACATAAGGTATACCGTAGCAATTTTCAGGTCTTCCTCCTTGTCCCTTCTGTACCAACTTCTAGACGCTGATAAATGCAAGAAGAACAGGGGAAAGAAATGCATGATAGACTTAGTAAAGCTTGAAAAAACGGATGGCGCAACAGGGTTTAGGAGAAATAACAGAAAGACAAAGTTTATATAAAAAGCTATGAAGGACAGGAAATTGTGGAGAACCATGACTAACTATATTATTATTGCTTTTTATTGGCTTTATTGCCTTCCTTGGGGTGAAATCATTTTAAAATATTCTAGTCTAGGTTAGTTTTATATGATACCCAAAGATCTATTTGAACTGTTAGGGAAACTTAATTTATTCGGGAGAGATATTAGAATAATCCAGAACAGTTAGTTGGTAGTTCATCTTTCTACACAGAAAAGGTTAAAAGACAAACAATAATGTCGGTTGTATTTATTCCTCGTGAAGGAAAGCTGAACATGTAGGGATGCTATACTTTCAACTTAAATTTCTGGCGTCCGACGTGTATAGACCAACTTCATTCAAATTCTCAACGCTTTTGTATTTGTCTTACTATCGCTTAAGTTTTTATTAGGTTGGTGCAAAATAATGACGTAATAATGTCGTTTTTTGACGTTAAAAATACGTCAAAAAACGACATTATTACGTCATTATTTTTGCACCAACCTAATAGATAACCAACCTTATAAGAGCAGTGGTCATGCTAAGAAAGGTGAAATATTTTTTCTCTTGCACTTCTCGTGTGTGAAACCGTCTTCCGGTTTCTTGTTTTCCAGTTAACTTTTATCTTCAAAGATTTGCATACAATGATAATCATTATGTTCCGTCTTCTTAATAATGTTTTTTTTTCTCTTCATTTTTCTTTCCCATTCACGAGCCTCTTGCTTTTTATTGGCTTTAATGCCTCCCTTGATTTAAAAATATTCTAGGCTAGGTCTGTTTTATATGACACCCAAAGATCTATTTGAACTGTTAGGGAAACTTAATTTATTCGGGAAAGATATTAGAATAATCCAGAACAGTTAGTGGGAACAAACGGTCCGCATTAGGATAGAGAAGGGCTTGAGCAATTACGTAAAATATAGAAAATTGCTTAAGACAAGGGTGCATCGTCTCAACCAATATGGCGCATCTTTATTATTGGTGGGCAGATCCTTAATAAGATATTCAGATTACATATACTGAACTCTTACGTAATATCAGTCCTCCTATATAGATATGAATGCTAGACAATCTCCACAAAAATGAAGAAGAGACCAAAAGAAACAGAAAAAAATTGTTAGAAACAAAGAAAAGATTACTGAACTGTAATAGTAGTCCACTTCTATGGCAGTGAATGGTGGACAATCTCTTCACGGAAGATGAAGAGACTTGAAGTAACCGAAATGTGGTTCTACAGAAGGATGCTGAGAATACTATGAACCGAATATGTGAGATACGACGAAGTTTTACAGAAAATGGAAACAAAAGGAAATTTATGCTTGGCATCAGGAAGAGACAGTTGACATTTCTAGGGCACATAATGAGAAAAGAAGGCTTGGAAAATCTGATGCTCACAGAACAGATTGAATGCGAGAAGGACAGAGGAAAGCAACACATGACATACTTAGTGAGCTTGTGCAAACGGATGGCGGAACAAGATTTAGGAGAAAATAGATTTAAGAGAAATAACAAAAAGCAAAAATTTATTAAGTGCTATGACAGACAAAAAATTGTGGAGGGGCATAATCGTTTACGTCCTGAAGGGACACGGCACATAAAGAAGAAGAATGAATTTACCTAGATATTAATTTGCTATGGCTGCCGCTGCTGTTGATGACATATAGTGCGCATGCGCGTGTATGTATGCCAACCGAGTCATACATTAAACATTCTTTCGTCAATATACATCATTTTTTTCTCATTTTTCTTTTAATCGATTTCGCTTAATAAATTTATAAGTGCGGTTTACCAAAGCCAATTTTCCAGGGCTTCCCACCTACCTTTTCTGTCTCTGCTTTAAAATTATCGTTTTCAACACAATTAAATCTGCAAATCCGAATATCTTTCTCATTGTTTTGAAAAAAGATACCAACTTTTGGTGAGAGTTTTCTCAGTATCTCCCTAGGGAGAATTTATTGCAACCGCCAATTCCCGGCCCTCTTTCCCTAAAGATGTCATATCTTCAATAGTATGTTGTTGGGCTGGGTTGATTCAGCCGATTCAGAGAACCAATATATCTCCCCCTCCACACAGATTTTATTCAATGTTAAATTCACCTGGGGCTGTATTTCCCATTAGCACTCTCTCATTTTCTATTTCTCTCTCTCTCTTAATCTCTCCCTCTTTCTCTCTCTCTCTTTTTATATATATATATATATATATATATATATATATATATATATATATATAATTGAGTATCTGGGCAGCAATCCCTCTTTTATACAGGTTTCATTAAAGACGACTGACAAGGTACTGCATTTAAGCTTTTTATTTAATTTTTCTTGTGTTCGTATAAATGTTTCCTTTTCTGGACATAAAGTGTATAAAATTGTCCAAATATTCCTGCATATTCGAGCGCTCTCGGCTATTCGATTTATTATTATCGAGGATGATTTTTATATTTTATTTTCAACAGTACAGTGGTCAATATATATATATATATATAAACAAGTGTAAATGGATATAAATCCGACAGAATGAAGAAATTTTGAAAAAACAAACAAAAATCCTTAAATGTAGTTAAAATGAAAGAAATGTCGACGTCTGACGTTTCGGTTTAATAAACCTTTTTCAAGACAATATTCATCAAAATACAATTCAGTTCAATATGACAAATACGATGGACATAAAAACACAAGTCTTATTCAGAACAGATAACGTCAGACGTCGACATTTCTTTCATTTTAACTACATTTAAGGATTTTTGTTTGTTTTTTCAAAATTTCTTATATATATATATATATATATATATATATATATATATATATATATATATATATATATATATATATTTCAAGAGGATAGAATCCAGGTAGAACTCAATGCCCGGGACAGAGTAAGAATATAATATAAAAGGCTCAAACACTAATATTCCATGGTTATAATTTATTATATTGAAATCGTAATCACGATCCAATTCATCAGACCTACAAATTAAAAAAGAAATCTGAGAATATAACTCCGGGTATTAAAAAAAATAAATAAAGCTAAAATCTCCCCCATAGAAAATATCAACCTGAAAAAAAGATACATAGGTATATCCGCTGGTAATTTTTTAAAAGTATTGCTGATAATAATTTTTCCTTCAAAAATTATTACTGGTAATAATTTTTTTTTATTATTATTACAAAGTATTTCAGGTATTAAAACTTATTTTTACACAAGTTTGGGTGTTAACTATTTGCTCATATCTGGGACCCTAACAGGTGCTACCACCTCAGGTCAGGGTGGACCTGGGAACACCAGCAATTAAGACACGGTTCCATACTCCTCAAAACCACCTGATGAGACGTAGTTTATCGTCTTATCCAGGACGACAAATATATGGATATTCATTGGATCCAGATATACTCTTATTGAAAACATTTTTAAAATGATTGTCTTTGAGATTTAATAAAACTTGTCTTATCACACATAAAGACACAACATACAAATATTTTTTACAAATTTCTTAGCTTGAAACAGTGATGTAAATCAGTAATGAAAAAGATGAGATTAATTGTTACTATACAGGAAATATTCGACATTGACCAAACATTTCGTGTTGCTGCCGTTTAAAACGATGTCTTTAGAAAAAATAGGTTTCTCAAATCCAGTAACTGTTAACACTTTTTTAATATTGATTGAAGTTTCCTTCTTGACATTTTTAAGGTAATGTGTAATATCGATATATTGATTCTATTATTGTTTACCCTTCTATTTACATATGCTATCCATTGTAATTATTACTTCTGTTGAATCTTTTACAGTGATGTGGTTTCTATTATTTGCTAATGGTTTTTTTTGTTAGTGATTCTGTAAGTCCAGCCTACGAGATGCGACAAAAGCGAGTCCTCTTCAAGATCAACGGGTTTCACTCGCCATTTTTAATCGTTGATTTGAGAAAATGTCAGTACCTACCTCGAAGTGATGGAAAACTGAAAAAAAAATTATGAGTTTTTATGCCATCCACCGAAAGACGCTCTAATCCATTTGGATTAAACTCCGAAATAATCCCACCAGAAAACTGTTAATCCACAGATTTGCACCAGTATTCTGCTATCAATACTTCCAAAAACGGTGGTTTGTCATAAACAAGCCTTCACAATTTTAAAACAACTTGTTTTAACCCGGGAAAAGGTCACGGTTTTCCTATTTGAATTTTCTGATGAATCGTAAACCTTAAGTTAATAACTGTGTAAGCTCATGGCGCGTTCTACAGCAATAACATATCTGTAGAAATTCCCCTATTGCATCGTAAAACATTTGAACTTAACAATTTTAACAAATTCATTCTTTCTTTTTATGTGCCGTGTCCTTTCAGGACGTAGGTGATCATGGCCCTCCACTTTCCCCTATCCTTTGTAGCTCTCAATAAGTTTTGTTCCTCTGCCACCTCCCCCAGACAACATTCTGCCATCCACTTGCTTAAGCCCGCCAGGTATGTCATACATTGCTTTCCCTTGTCTCTTTTTCCTTCTCTTTCGACCTGAGAGTATCAGATTCTCCAGGCCCTTCTTTCTCATTACGTGTCCAGGAAATTTCGTCTGCTTCTTCCTTATGTTAAGTGTAAACTCCCCCCCCCCCCGCTGTTTGCACCCTCTCTAAGATCTCACACGCTCGCTCCATGATATCCTAAGTATCCTAATGAATGTTGATTGTTATTTTAAACTAGACATGGGCAACCTTTTTCGAACAGGGGGCCACATGAGGCACAGCTCGTCATAAGGCGGGCTGCACTATAAAAAAAAATCAGTCATTTTTCATTAAAGATACGGCAGCCATTTTCCCAACAAAAGAGCATGCGCATAAGCATCTGCCTTAGAAATGGCGAATAGTTGATTTTTTTTTCTTCAGAGCAATGGTTTCTTTCTATAATTAAAAAAAGTTCAGCTATAATATCATCAATGATGACAGAGTGATTAACACACTCTGCTCTGTGTAATTTATTTCTAATTTATTCATTTGATAATGAAAAAACATTTTTAAAAGAAGTATATTCATCCTCGAGAGAAAAATAATTATCATTGACGTTTCTTGTTTCAACTTACATGTAATTTCAAAGAGAAAAAAATAAGGAATGGCATAAACACTAATAAAGGCGCCCCTCCATAATATTTGGTTGTACCCCATTTGGCAGTGATGAATGTTTCAACTCTTTCTGGCAGATATCGATAAGTTTCTTTTACTTTTCAACTGGTAATTTCTCGCATGGGGAACTATCTCCCGGCTTCTTGCTTTCCAGTCAAATTTGATCTTCAAAAATTTAAAGACAATATTGGGGTGAAATTATTAAAAACAATTCTCTCATTATTCCTCTGCTATTTGTTCAAGCCCTGTTGCACAATGTCAGATTTCAACTGACCACATAGATCTTCATAGGGATTAAGATCAGGAATCTGTGTCAGTTTAAACTCTTCTGTGTCTTTCTTTTCAACCATTCCCCTGTGCTTTTGAATGTATACCTTGGTCTGTTATCTTTTGCTGGTGAACTTCTTCTTACGCTGGGTAGTATATTTTTGTTTTAAAATCGCTTGGTAATCCTCACCTTGTCAAGTTTTCTTGAGATGGTCATATATTGAAATTCTGATACAAGTTACCTGAGGTTTTGACGTGGGTTTTCTTCGGTTAGTTGAACGTCCTCTACAATCTTGATCGTCAAAACTCACATACCCACTATGAAATTTCAGAATCGAGTACCGTACTATCCGATCACGAGTGGATCCTTCAACCTTCCCATGCTCTGTTAATTTTGGCAGCAGTTTGAGGAATATTATGACCAAGTTTGAACTCATACAACATATGCCTTCTTTTTTCATGTTCAAGATGAAAGGCATATAATATTTTAAATTAAATTCCGAAAAAAGATTGATATAAATTTAACAAAGAAGACACTTTAATCAATATATTTTTGTACTACTAGTTTAATAAATGTTGTAGCATAGCTACGGATGATAATGTGTATGTCCCTATTCACAAAAATACAGTAGTAAATACTGTATGTTGGTCTACAGTTGGAGATTCATTGTGGAATTCACTTGACTCACTTCTAGCAGTTGACTACTTGTTTTACGCGCAGCTGGCGAATCTTATATGTGTTGTTCTTGGCTTAAGTATTATCGTTCATTACCATCCTTCGTTTGATTATTCTATTTAGTAACCTTCCCTAGGTTACAACAATGATATATCAGAACGCAAAAGGTTTATTCTAAAATCGGACACTATTTTCTGAACAATATAATATAATGAAATTATCAACTACCACGTTTTATAAGAGGCAGTTGAAAACTTTTCGCGAATATAACAAAGTATTAATATTACAGAAGTTTATAGTATAACTGCTTTATAATAAGAATTCTACTATAATTACAGTGAATACTAGACAATTTCCTTACAGATGAAGAGAGGCATTGAGGTAACTGAGATGTGGTTCTACAGAAGGATGCTGAGAATGCCATGGACAAGGAACGTGAGCAATTTTAAAGGAAAATGGAAGCAAAAATTATACTTATACTTAGAATCAGAAAGAGTTGAAATTTCTAGGACATGCAATGAGGAAAGAGTGCTTGGAAAATGTGACACTAACAGGATATGCTGAAGGCAAGTACCACAGAGGAAGGCAAGTACCACAGAGGAAAGTAGCATATAGCTTACCTAACAAGTTTCTGCAAATGATTGGCAAAACATGGATTAGGAGATATAACAACAAAAAAAAAAGAAGCTTTATCTACAAAGGATAGGAAGTTGTGGAGAGTCATGAAGGGAGACGGCATATAGAAAAAGAAGAAGGTAATGAACAGCCACTTCCAATCGTGTAAGAAATGAGCATCAAGGAATTTACATGGTAGGGGAGCTATGATGCCATCAAATTTTTTTCCCCTGGTACCGAACTTGACGTTTAACGATTACATGTGACACTTAGTTGGCACGAAGCCTAATTGTTACAAAGATTGCTAGTAAAAATGCCATATTATTTATTCAAGCCGTTCAAATATTTCCCAAGGCGCTTCTGACTTGTTTTCACATGTTTATCTAAAGTTTATCATTAACAGAAGAACAATAAAAGACAATGAGTTCTTTCTACCTTCTTAGGCATCGCTATTTTCATTGGTCAATCTAACAGTTTGGCAAATAATTTTTAAAGTAGTAATAGATTTTTTTTTATTTATTGATCCAGAAAATTTTTATCACTTTAAACGTTATTTTTAGTGGATATTCATATTCGAGAAGACGTTCCATTTATTTATTAAGAGTATATTTATTTATTTTCGTCAAGCGACCTGAATTTTTGCGAAATCTTATTAAAGGAAAAAATATGTGCTCTCCGGCAGGATTCGAACCTGCGACGCCCTGAACAGAGGAAAATCGTTGTTCGATGCGACGTGCCTTAACCGACTCGACTACGAAAAGTTTTGACGGTCAAAGAAAGTTCAAATGCCTCTAAGCGAAATCCTTCTCGTTGTCGAATACTCGAAATTATCACATCTTTTCATTTTCGTATCCAAATGTAAACAAAGTAATATTTTAAAGAAGTAATGGATTTTTTAAAAATTTATTAATCTGATACATTTTTATCACTTTAAACGTCTATTTTTAGTGGATACTCATATTCGAGTAGACGTTCCATTTATTTATTAACAGTATATTTATTTATTTTTGTCTAGCGACCTGAATATTTGTGAAATCTTATTAAAGAAAAATATGTGCTCTCCGGCAGGATTCGAACCTGCGTCCCCTTGAACAGAGGGAAATCGTTGTTAGATTCGACGTGCCTTAACCGACTCAGATACGAAAAACTTTGCCGGACAAACAAAGTCCGAATCAGTGCCTTTAAGCGAAATCCTTCTCGTCGTAGAATCCTCGAAATTATCATATCTTCTCATTTTCGTATCTAAAAGTAAAAAAAGTAATTTACTAAAGAAGTAATGGATTTTTTTAATTTATTAATCCGACAGATTTTTATCACTTTAAACGTTTATTTTTGGTGGATAATCATATTTGAATAGACTTTTCGTTTCTTTATTAACAGTATAGTTATTTATTTTCGTCTATCGGTCTAATTTTCGCGAAATCTGACTAAAGAAAATAATGTTCTCTGCAGCAGCGCATGTTTTTCCTTTCAAATATAAGCGCCCTCCAAAAATAACGTTTAAAGTTATAAACATTTGATAAATATAAAATAGGAACAGAATGTGCGAGTGGTGTAACGGTTACCGGTTGTAGAAAGTGGAATCAGCGAGGCCAGTTCAAGTTGCGGACGAGTCCGTTACATTCAAATTCGAGACGATTACCCCTGGGAGATGTATGAATCCATATCTTCTTGACCCCAGTAATGGGTCAAATAGTAGGATTGATTGATCGATTGTGTTTCGGCCCGTGTTTCTCAACCGGTGTTCTCCGCAACACTAAGGTTCCACAAGACGTCTCTAGGGGTTCCGCGAGAAACTTTGATAAATAGACGAAGGAATTTTCGAGTAATTTTTGTTTAATTTTATATTCGTAAAACATGTAAGGAGTGACTGAACTAATTTCAACTCGAAATTAATTTCAACTCGAAATTAATTTCAACTCGAAATTAATTTCAACTCGGAACTAATTTCAACTCAGAACTAATTTCAACTCGATTTAAAATCAAAGTTATCAATTTCCTAAACAAAATGCAATGTTTTGGTGCATTTTTTTAATTTTTTAATTTAGCATTAAAAATCCTCAGTAGATAATTCAGAAATTCATCTTTTCTGCAACTTTCATTCTTTTTTGTTGTAAAACCGAGTTGAAATTAGTTCCGAGTTGAAATTAGTTCCGAGTTGAAATTAATTCCGAGTTGAAATTAGTTCCGAGTTGAAATTAATTCCGAGTTAAAATTAGTTCCGGGTTGAAATTAGTTCCGAGTTTAAATTAATTCTGCACTTCACATAAGGTATATTGTTGGAAAATCCTTGGTTATTATAATAAAGGTTTGAATCTCAAATATTATTTAAAATAATAATAATAATAATAATAATAATAATAATAATAATAATAATAAAGAATGTAATTAGCGAAGTGAAGTTTCCGAAATTTTAAAATCCACAATAATGATTTACGTAGCGTAGAATCGAACTCAGTACTTACTGAAATCCATTGAACGAGACAAGCTTCCTTGCCAGAAAATACGTCTCCCTCGGGAGAGGTCTGGGTTTTTATCCCGATCCCTGAGGCGACCCCACAAGTGGAATTGCCGATTGGGTTTGAGAATTTTTCCGTGGTACTGCTGATAAACCCACTTTTAACCTCGACCATGTGCCACATCCGGCTGAGACGTAGATATCTGTAAACTTGGTTTGCTCGTTGCTTGTGGATATTTACTAACCGAAGAGTAAGTGCATTAATAAATATGGCACTTAACAGTAAAACAATGTCATGTTTTTTTTTTTGTTTTTTTTTTAATCATTTCACCCCCATTCAAGGTGGGAGTTCCACTAGTACCCAGGGGGTTACAGGGAGTGAAAGTGAAAGAGAAGACTGAAAATATGGAGGATTAAGAAAAGGACAAAAGATGAACGCGATTCAAGAAGATAGAAGATGGCGATTGACGTTGCATTTAAACTTTTGAAGATTATAGTTAACATGGAAGCAAGTAAACGGAAGTGATTTCCACAGCGGAGGAGTGCGAGAAAAGGAACTTTTGGAGTAGAAGTGGCGGTTGCATTTAGCTATTGGTGGGACCTAAATGCCAATCAGTATCTCGCTTAAATTCATGTAGTCCGAGCACCAGGGAAAAAAGATTCGTCAGAGCAGCTGCCAGGAAAATATTTGCAAAAAAGACAGAGGGAAGCCACATCATGTCAGTGAGAAAGGATCGATTACACTGCAGATCTTTCTCCTTCTGTTGATAGCTTCGCGTGTCATTTCAGAGCGAAGGTTAAAACTTTCAAATGGCTGATCAGTGCGCTTCATTGATCTTCCGTTTACGGCTATATTACGTTGAAACACCGGTTCTCGTACGATCAACAAAGTTAAGCAACGTCGAACCCGGTCTGTATTTAGATGGGTGACCACTTAGGAATACCAGGTACTGTAAGTCTGGATGTGCAATGGCAGTGTAATGGACAACGTCTCGGAATTGGAAATTGGAGAGCCGTGTTCCAGTTCCAGTTTGGTTCAATATATTCACTTACGAACAAATATCCTTGGAAAGGTATGAATCTTATCTTCACTCTCAGATACACCCAAACCCATGTATCTGACTGAATCTTGACTTTGCCGATGATGCAACAAACCAGGTAGGTCTCTATTGTAATGTAAGTAAAACAGAATATATCACAACCTCCCCTGAACCACCCGAGTTGTAGCCACTCAATAATACATCCATCAAAAGAGTTGAGGACTTCAAATATCTTGGATGTCACATAATAAATTCCCAAAAAGACTTCAACATCCTCAAAGCTCTTGCATGGGATGCTCTTCACAAGATTTGGCGCTCGCACCTTCCATCTTTTAGATTCCATACCTTTCGAACATTAAGTGAACCAGTCCTATTGTCTGGGTCAGAAACTTGACATTATTTGCTCGTCTTGAAAGACGACTGGATGGAACATATACAAACTATTTAGAAAAATCCAGAACATCATTTGGAGATCCTATGCAACGCTTAACACAATTTACAGTGAACTGAGGCCAATCTCTCTTGTGCTCAAACAAAAACGATCACAGTTTGCCGGCCACTGCCACCGAGCGAACACGGAAATAGTTTCATCCTTACTCCTATAGCATCCTTCTGGAAGTGTCTTCGCGCGAAAATTGACTTTTCCAGACACAATAGCTCGGGACTCAGGGGTGGATATTGGGGATCTGGGGACAGCAATACAGGACCGAACAGTGTGGAAATGGATTGTCAGTGGAGTTCCGACCAACCATAGGGAGGTCAAAGGATGATGATAATGATGATGATGATGATGATGGCGATATCTTGTTACTCATCAGGCCCGAAGAACTTTCCCATTAGTATAAGTAGCGAGAGTGTATCGGTCGTCGTCTTGATAGGCCTATCGCGGAGCTTACTGCAACTGGTATTCCCAAGTGGGCACTAATGCGAATACTGGCCAGTCACAATGTTGCTTAACT
The DNA here is from genome assembly GCA_903632075.3 of Acanthosepion pharaonis. Classification (NCBI taxonomy): domain Eukaryota; kingdom Metazoa; phylum Mollusca; class Cephalopoda; order Sepiida; family Sepiidae; genus Acanthosepion; species Acanthosepion pharaonis. The sequence goes on from CAHIKZ030004549.1 coordinate 2,166,252, forward strand.
TCGGCGATTGGACGTGATATGGCCGTCAGCTTTCTGATTTCCAAGACGCATACTTTTTCAGTTGTATTTTGAGGAAATACTATTGCAGTTCATCAGAGTTCCATAGCTTTCCATTTCGAGATTGTGAACAGCCTTTTTGGATAATACTATTGAAATAAACGCAGTGAAATATATTTGTTTTTTCCTCAATTTAAGCTTTCGACTTATACGCCGAACGCATAATATCTTGTAACGTCCTACTTTACGAACGCTATAGGCTGCATGCACGTCGGGTTGTTTTAAGTGCGTGTTACATCGAGTGTTTTGCCTCTATTAAGAGTTTAGTTTTTAGTTTTGGCTTAGTATTTTATTTCTGTTTATATAATGAACAATACAGAGACTGAGAACGATAGCGAGAGGCGGGGAAAAAGACAGAGAGATTGAAAAAGATAGACAGAGAGATAAAGAGAGTGAGAGAGAAAGAGAAGTCTGAAATACGTAAAGAACGTATTAGTATAGATAGATAGATAGATAGATAGATAGATAATAAACAGACTGAGATAGAGTTAGATAATGAACAGACTGTTATATATATATATATATATATATATAGATAGATAGATAGATAGATAGATAGATAGACAAATTGTGATATATATATATACACACACGTAGATAATGAACAGACTGAGACTGTTATATATATATATATATATATATATATATATATATATATATATATATATATATATATATAGATAATGAAGAGATTTTATATATATATATATATATATATATATATATAGATAATGAAGAGATTTATATATATATGTATATATATATATATATATATATATATATATATATAATGTACAGACTGAGACTGAGATAGAGATAGATAGATAGATAGATAGATAGATAGATATGAATAAACTGGCATAATGTAATCGGTCTTGGCTTCAGTCACACTCTCACAGAAGGGATGTGATTTCACTTTGTCTTTTCTACAAATATTGTCATGGCAACTGTTCTGATAAATTCCCTTCTCTGATGCCACAATTTTATGAATTTAACCGCCTAACTAGACTGGCATCTTGTAAAGTTGAAATGTTAAATGCAACCGCCACTTCTACTCCAGCAGTTTCTTTTCTCACGCTTCCCGACAGTGGATCTCCCTTCCGCTTACGTGCTTCCCTGATAAGTATAATCTTCAAAAATTTAAATGCAACGTCAACTGCCATCCTCTGTTGCCTTGATTCCCGTACTTCATTTATCCTTTCCTCATTCCTCTTTTCCATCACTTTCACTCTCTGTAACTCACTGCGTGCTTGTGTATCTCCCGCCTTGCTTGAGGTGAAATGCTTGATTATATATATATATATATATATATTTGGATAGATAGATAGATAGATAGATAGATAGGAAGAAAATGTGATAGCTACAGAGATACAGAGAAACCGAAATGGACGTATATATATATATATATATATATATATATATATATATATATATATATATATATATATATATATATATATATATATGTATAGATAAAATGGAAAATATACATACATATGAAAATATATCTAAAAATTCCCATACATGTATATTTTCAGAAAAATTTTTTCAAGAGGAAGGATCCAGGTAGAACTCAGTGTCTAGGACAGAGTAAGGATATAATAAAAAGGCTTAAACACTAATATTCCATGGTCATAATTTATTCCATTGGAATCGTAAATGATCCAAATCATCAGACCTACAAATTCAAAATGAAAACAGAAAAAACAACTCCGGAAATCAAAAACGAATTTAGAGAAAGAGTAAGTATGAGGAGGGGGCTGTTAAGGTTTCATGTCCCCCCTCCTCATACTTACTCTTTCTCTAAATTCGTTTTTGATTTCCGGAGTTGTTTTTTCTGTTTTCATTTTGAATTTGTAGGTCTGATGATTTGGATCGTATTTACGATTCCAATGGAATAAATTATGACCATGGAATATTAGTGTTTAAGTTTTTATTATATATATATATATATATATATATATATATATATATATATATATAGAGAGAGAGAGAGAGAGAGAGAGATGAAGAGACTGTGACAGATAGAGAGAGGGGAGATAGATATATAAATAGATAGATAGATAGGAGAGAGAAACAAAAAGATGTAGATACTGTGATAGAGAGACAGAAGATAAGAAAGTGATAGATAAACTGAGATAGAATGAGAGACATATGAAAGACTGTCGTAAAGAGGGAGTGTAAAATAGGGATTTGTTGAGATTTGAGCTTGAATGAGAGAGAGAGAGAGAGAGAGTAAGAGAGAGAGAGATAAAGGGACTAAGATAGAGAGAGATATAGCTAGAAATGATAGATAGATAGATAGATAGATAGATAGAGAGAGAGAGAGAGAGAGAGAGAGAGACTGATATGAAGAGGCTGAAATGAAGAGAAAAAGCGCGTGGGCGCAATAGATATAGATAGACAGAGACTAGGATTGTTTCTTGTAACAGTCGATGTGAAGAGAATTACATAGAGATTGAGAAAAGGTATATCTAGCTCGCTAGATAGATAATGAATAGACTGAGATAGATAGATAGATAGATAGATAGATAGATAGATAGATAGATAGATGGGGCCTATCTTTTTATCACTATACTCATTTTGATTTGGCACAGGACGCAAATGTGAGACACTCAGTGTGGATCAACCTTAGGAGAAATATATAAAGTGATACCTTACTTATATTACTGGGACCTAGTGTTTTACTGTGAAGTGTTACAACACTGAACTTAGAGAACAAGGGTCCAGCATACTATGTATCGCGCTAATCAATTTTATTAGCATTCCATTAGGGATTTTGCCAAAAGGATAATCCAGATAAATCTAATCCCTTTAAAGAGCATTTCTGTTGGCTTCATTTTGAATAAGGGCAAAGAGAAGGGTTTTAATTACCATTGATAATCATGTCACCTAATTATAGGGTATCTAGTTTGGCTTAAGACAAAACCCTTAAGAATGATAACGGTCGTGATATTGGTGCTGTAATTCCTGTTGATGTCGGTTGGATAGTACCTGACTGTTAATGGCTCAGTGACACCACAAAAGATTAAAGATTTAAGAATTAAGCTGATGAAGCCGATAACACACATACACACACACACATAAATACAAATTACTTAGAAGCGAGTGGGGGTGTATTTTAACGATGGCGATGTTCAAATGCCCAAAGATATTTTCACGACGAAGTCAGCTTTTACTGTTTGCGCTACAAACATCAATAATCCCATGAGAAACGAACTAAGTAACACTGACTTGTGAATACTGGACACTAAGCCTCACTATACAACAGAAATTTACTTAGTCTGACACAAGGTCATTCGTATTAACTTTTACTCTACTGTACATGAAGCCTTTTCAGTAATTAAGCTTTACTAGTTTTCCTTTCATGTTCCACAAGGCTTTTTCTCTCGATTCTATACTCTTTCTGCCTTATGTTAACGATCTACCTGAGGTCATTCGCAGATCACTAATAGATATACAGGCAGATTGAAAAGTAACTGCCTATTTTTTGTATGAGTGACCAGTCAGGAATCTTTACTTAACACCCTGTGTCGTTTATCTTTGGAATTGGTTAAAGAAGCAAGTCTTTTATACCAAAACCAAGACTTTGTAAGAACTTGAGTTGTGAATACATTTTTCGTTCTTCTAATAATACATCACATGAGCCTCAGTAGTTACTGACCTCAATAGAATTAAAACATTCCGCTTTTGTACGTTAATTTTCACCTAACTGCGGCTAACTCGTTTTCGAAATATAAAACAATATTAAAGTAGACAGTAAGAACATACTTAGCTTATTGGCTTCGTATCGATTGGATGTGATTCTGTTCCTCCTCGTCTCTTTGGGCTCTGGGCTGTTCCGTTTCAATAAATGTGCTCACAACATACACGTACACAAGGTTAGTTGCATTATGCAACCTTGTTGGTGATTGATTATTTTCCAATCTACAATCACTTTCCACACAGACAAAACATTGCTAGCCTCTGGCTACTCTACTGCTATGTTCAGTTAAGTTACATTTCTTAATTCCACCAGTTCAGACTTTTTCAGCTAGGACCAAACATACAGCGCACACAAGAGTCAAATCATCCTCATTCCCTTTGTATTCCATTAGTCAGGAGGAAGTCCCACTCAGATAGATTCATCCCCAGAATTGTTTTACCTCAACTATCTATCCTCATGCATTTATTTCCTTTTTTATGTGTATAAAACACTACGTTCAACTCTACCTTGAGTGGTTCTTGGGCTTTGTATTAAGTTAACAATAGTATAAAAATAGTGTTCCCTTTACTTTCTTCTGTCAGTCTTAACTTAGTCTTCCAATAATCAGAAGCCACGACAAGAACACAATCTTCTTTGGTTTTTCCTTTAACGTGTGACATAATTAACGGGCTTAAGCAAGTGGATGACAGAACAAGGTCTGGGAGAAGTATCAAATGGACAAAACATAAGGAAAATTACAATGGATAGGGAGAAGTGGAGAGCCATGATCACCTACGTCCTGAAGGGACACGGCACATAAAAGAAGAATTTTTTCATCACCTCGTCAATCCATCCATCTCCATCGACATGTTTTTCACTGTCATATCTTTTTTCTGATTGTCTTTTACTTTTACATTTTTTGCTGTTTTAACAATTAAACTTCTTATTGATGTCTTTTTTTCTTCACTTGCTCCTTTATACTCATCCCCTATCTCTGTTTGTTTTCTTCTTCTTCTTCTTCTTCTTCTCTCTGACTGGTCTCTCCATTAACCATCTCTCTGCCACGTTTAATCACCAGCTGTCATTCTTAATTAGATTTTCTTTGTTTAAAGAACGTGTTAGGAAGTTCGCGTTCGGAGATGAAACGAGGGCTTGACACCAAAAAATCCAGCACTTAAACACACCAAAAAACAATAAGCAAATACTTCGAAACTTAAAACAGTGTCTGCTCTTGCTATTAACGCATCGCTCTTCAGTTATAAATTGAGCGCTATTAGATACTGGCGTTTGTATACATCACGTATATAATACTTTAAAAATTTACCTTTCTCTCCCGTGCGCCGATAGCTTAGGAGTAGAATCTCTGACTAAGGCCGAATCGGTCGAGTTTCGATCCCAGCTTGAAGCAATCCATACTGTTGAAAAAGGCTTGTATTTAGATGACTATATATATATATAAGTTGTGTGTATTTAGGCAACATTTTTTCATTAATACATTCTCCATTAAATAATATAGACAAATCCTTTCATAACGTCTGATAAGCTTAATAACATTATCATTGAAAGACGAAAGAAAATCACCATGTTGTTACATGTTTTATTCTTAATCCTTTCTAAGCTATCGGCTTACATAAGCCATCATCGGAGATTAAAGATGGCAATTTTGCAACTATGATAGTTTGGTTGTTTGCATGGAAGATTGCTATGCAACAATAAATTCGTGCATATGAAACGCAGGAAGTAAATATCGTTTCATATGCACGAATTTATCATTGTTGCAAAATTACCAAAATGAGAGCTTACTGACTTCTCTATACTGGCTAATTCATCAATGGTATAGTTGCGGTGGATATGTGTCATATTAAAGTTATATATGTTCGAGCAAAACACGGATTTTGATTCATATCGACAAAGAATTTCCCTGATTCTTTCCTGCAACAAAGTTAAAATGGTGTTCGAATCCCGTTTCCACTTTCAACAGTCGACGAAATTTAGCTGCACAAGAATCAATCCAATTTAAATATAGCCGCCTGGTGTCAGAGAAAGAGAAAAACGATAAAAGCTTTCAGCGTACTTCAGGTGGCACATTGGTGATTATACTCTTCAGAAAATCAATAGCGTCTGCATATAAATACCGATATTTATTCATGACCGACCAGAGTTCAAGGAGCTTTTGGGCGGACCCATCGATGGTGTTTGTTTAAATTGCATTGGCTGTCTCCCATGGGAGAGGAAATTGACTATTCAATTATTGCCATACAGTATTTCATTCGATTGTTCTATGAGGCTGACCAGCTACTGAGTTGGATGGTAGGGGTTTTTACGTTTTAGAGGTAAGAGTGAGGAAGGATGATGTACCTGAAGAGGAGGATAGATAGATAGATAGATAGATAGATAGATATAGATAGATAGATGGTGGATGACATAGATAGATAGATAGATAGATAGATAGATAGATAGATAGATAGATATGGATATACTGAAATAGATAGATAAATTGATAGATGGTGAACAGAACAAGATAGATAGATAGATAGATAGATAGATAGATAGATAGTGAACAGAACAAGCTAGCTAGCTAGATAGATAGATATGGATATACAGTGATAGATAGATAGATGAATTGATAGATGGGGGAACAGAACAATATATATATATATATATATATATATATATATATATATATATATATATATATATATTGTAAATTAATTGTTTTAAAATATGGTTTTTCCGCTACACAGTTCTAACCATGTTTCAAAAATGGAAGGTCCAAATTTAATTTTATAATTAAATTAAAGACATTCGTTCCATTTCATACTCAAGCGAATTTTGGAGTAACTTATAAAATTACTGGGTTTTAAAGTCATCAAAAATCATAATTTACGTTTCCAAGGAAACAGAGAAATTCATTTCAACCAGACAAGGGGTGTCTGCGTGTTCATTATCGCTGTATTTTGATGTATCAGTTTTGGTAAGGGGTAGGGATGTATTCTTCAATGAAATCTGACATCCGTTAAATGCATGTCGTCTGGATTTTTTCACTTTTAATTTTTAATATACTATATTTCTTTTAAGAGTAAGTAAATGTATTGGAATCCCTTACAGTATGTAGAGTTATTTTCACATCAACTATAAGTATGTATATTATTAGGTAAACATTTTTTTTTTTAATTATATAAGTGAACTTTATGACAATGACGCCAAAAAAAGCTAATTGATTTTACTGGTTTAGTAAACTTTTATTTTTTATATAAACCTAGTAATATCTTGTTTCTCATGTAAGTACAAAGGACATGGGTCATTCAATGGCTTACACCTTCTAGCTTTTCATATTAAATTCATTTTACTGTAGGTGTTTTATTGGATTCTTTTAAGTGCATGTAGTACTTATAGGGAGATCTATATGCTAGAACACGATTTATTTAATTACAATTCTAAAAGATGTTAAGGTTAGAATTTCTTTTTATTTAACTACAATTTTAAATACAACTTTAAAGTATTTTCACTGTTAGTTTTAATAGACTATATTTCTTTTTAAAAAAGTGAATGTATTAGAATTACTTACAGTAAGTATAATTATTTTTACATATCAAGTATAAGTATGTATATTACGATTGTTAAAATTTTTTATATTTAAATATTATTTAAGTAAAATTTATGACAATTACGGTAAAAATAGCTAATTCATTTCTCTGATTTAGTGAACTTTATTTTTTATTTATTTATTTTTTTATACTTAGTAATATATAGTTTCACATGTCTGTGCAAAGGACATGGGACATTCAAAGGCCTACATCTTATAGCTTCGCATCATAATTTCATTTTTCTGTAGGTGTTTTATTCGATTCCTTTATGTGCCGGTAGTACTTTGAGAGAGGGGTTTTGGTTAGAATACGTTTTATTTAAGTAGAATTTTAAAAGATGTTTAGGTTAGAATTCGTTTTAACTAAAATTTTAAATACAACTTTAAAGTATTTTCACTGTTATTTTAATAGACTTTTTTTGTAGATGTAATAGAATTACTTACAGTATATAAAATTATTTTTTCCATTAAATATACGTACGTATTCAAGGCTATGGGACCCAGTCTGTCTTGCTATTTACCCATCGCTGGGGTGGGGAGAGAAGAAGAGGATTCATACCTTTCCCAAGGGTATTTAGCACGTAAGTGAATGTAGCGGATTTAACCGGAATTCGAACTCGGCTCTCCGATTCCGCAATCCGAGCTGCTATACACTACTACATCGTGATATATCAATATATAATAGTAACATCACCTTATACCCAAAAAAAAAAAAAAAAAAAAAAAATGTAAACAGAAAAAAGGTTAAAGGTTACAGTAACGAAATTGCTTACGAGATCAATTTTTCGTCTTGTTTTCTGAATTAAAAAAAAAAAAATACAGTGTAACCCGGATATAAGAGACCCGGATATAAGAGAAACCCGGATATAAGAGAGATTTTCTCTGGTCCCAAATTAGAGCCCATACTTACCTAAACAAAATAGGCCAAACCCGGATATAAGAGAAACCCGGATATAAGAGACTTCGTCTCCGGTCCCGACAACTCTCTTATATCCTGGTTACACTTTAATTTAATTTTTTAAGTTTGTTTTTTATTCTCCAACAATCTTTTCTGGTAAGAACGAAAGCTAGACATCCAGCTGAATTTAAAAAAAAAATTATCAAAGTGAGAATGAACATTCTCCTAGGGACAACGTCCATCGAGCACAAGACGAGTCACCATAGCTACGGATGCAGCCAGGATGCTGATGAGACTGCATTAATGAGTGAAGGCTTCAAGACTGACTTCAACGGCCAGGGCGGAGAGTTCCCTGATGAAATTAATGGTCACGTATCCGAGACCAAGGTGAGACTTCAAGTTGCAGGATATTGGTTGTGGTTTGACCTGGACAGGGATGGGCTCCATCATGTCTACTTACCCAAGACACGCTGCGGCTAAATGAATACAAGACATGCAGAGGGAACTGCTCAGCTGCACCGTGACCCTGAGACCACACACAGTTATAGGGATGATGATGATGATGATTGTTCTTAGGGGATTTTCGTTTTCTCTTATAGCATAGAATTTATACGCCGTGACCAACAGTCTGATACTCTACCACAATGACGACTGAGCAGGTTAAGCCGTTTATAAATAATTTTAAGTTTCCCCGTTAATTATAGATTTCCCAATTATGTTATATTTGCATTTTATTAATATTCGATGTCGATCAGAGACATGTTTATTTGTCTAGAAGGGTGGATTAATAAGATTAAAATTTAATCCTAATTCGATAAGGAGATTATCCTTTAAAAAATCAGACATTGCTTATCCCTCTTATTTTCTATAATTAAATTTTAATTGAATTAATTATTAAATAAGAAAATTCTACTTCATTATTTTCTAATAACCGCTGGCACATATTAAAATTACATATACAGGGTGACCCCCCAAAAACGGGAATTTTTAACAATCCAATAAAACCAAGAGTGATGGAAGAAAAATATTTTATTCATAGTAATTGAAACCTTAAAACATGCCATTTAAGAAACAATGATAGAATTTTCATTTTTTTTTTAAATTACGTCCTGTAGATGGCGTCCTCCTGTACGAATGCATTCTTGAAATCTGCTGTTGAGATTCCTCATTGACTACTGCAACATCTCAGCTTGGATACTGTGAATTTCATCTTGAATTCTAAATGGCGAAATGTTTACTTGCTCAAGGTCGCTGTCTCGTAGTGTTGCCACTTGCTCATGTCTGGCAATACGCACTTCAAAAATTCCCGTTTTTTGGGGTTACCCTATATAAAAATTCCCGTTTTTTGGGGTTACCCTATATAAAAATTCCCGTTTTTTTGGGTTACCCTATATAAAAATTCCCGTTTTTTTGGGTTACCCTATATAAAAATTGACAGTAGCTCAACTTCTGCTGGTATGCAAATCAAACAGACAGATAAGTCCAGTAATATACAAAAATAATCTTATATTTTTTAGATCATATTGGCTGTACGAAAATTATTCAACGCTCTCCTGATTCAAATAAAACATTTCAGGTTTTTCTTCAGCCAAAGTAGCGTCATTTTATAATATGGGATAATTAAAAACAATAACGATGAAAATAAAGTGTTAGTTAATGGATTCGTTATTTTACGGCTTATCAACCCTTTGCAGGTCATGTAAACCCAGAAAATATTTTTTTCGGATTTTTAGAATTTTTTTTTTTTTGTTTGTTTTTGGAGTGTCAGGAAAAGATGGGTTCATACTTTTACCAAGTGTGTTTGCGCATAAACGAACATAAGCAACCCAACTGGAATTGGAACTCGGCTCTCCGATTAACAATTCAGAGCTATTAGCATTACACCACCCACCGAGGTGGTAGCACCTGTTAGGGTCCCAGATATGGGCAAATAATGAACCCCAAAACAAAAGCAAAAAACTATGAAAGTATAGAAAAAATAACAGAAATATATTTTTCTATAAAAAATTACTTAGTATACCTATTTATAGTAAAATGACCAATAGATTTCATCTGTAGTTGATACCATAAACTGTGTTCAAAATATTTAGATTTCGGCATTAAATAACCCATAGAAGTGTTGATATGCCACTAAACAAAACCAACCAACACCATATGCCCGTCCTGGGTAAGACAATAAACTACATCCGCGTCCTGGGTAAGATGATAAACTATGTCCAACAGCAAGGCCTCTGATCAGGTTTTGAGGAGCGTGGAACCACCTCTTTATTGCTGATGACCCCAGGTTCACCCTGACCCAGGGTGGTAACACCTGTTAGGGTCCCAGCTATGGGCAAATAGTTCACTCAAAATTTGGGATCAAAACACTATGGATGTGTAAAAAGAGGTTTTAATACCAGCAATACATTTTTTAAAAGGTTATTAGCAGCAATGGATTTTTGAAGAAAAAATATTACCGGCAATAGATTTAAGAAAAAAAAAATATTACCAGTTATACATTTTTGGAAAAAATATTAGCCACAATAAATTAAAAAATATTACCAGGAATAAAAATCTTGTCGGCATTGAATAACCCATTGAGGTGTTGATATACCGTAAACCAAACCAAACTAACACCACCTGCACAACCAAGTTTACGGCACCTGGTATTCTCAAGAGATAAAAAGTTTTATAAAGAAGATTTTAAAGGCTTATCGTCTTAGTATTATTAACATATCCAAAAAAAACTGGAAGCAATGTTTGTTGCCTTTCTCTCACCGTAAAAAAAATCCACTGTTTTTAGAAAAACGGGAAGAAAAAGAAAGAATAACTGAATGAATGGAAGTTAGAAAAAAAAGAAAGAAAGAAAAAAAGCCAAATTTTAAATCACGCTTATTTTGGATTTAGAGTTTTTCCTTCTTTTGATTGGCTGCCGCATACAAAAAGAATTCCTAGCTCCAGTGAGAAGAAATCATTTCATACATTTCCCTGTGGTACAAAGGAAGGTCCAGTCAGATAGCTCCTTCTCCAGAACTGTCACTTTGTGGGTTAGACAACTTCAACAAATCTTCATGTCTAGTATCAAGCGTTATATTCTCATAATATACACGTCTTCCTTCTCAGTTTACGTCCGTACAAATCTCTTACTCTGTAACCCTCTACCTTGAGTGAATCTTGGGCTTTGCGTTGGGGGAAAAATGCAATAATCATATAACCGTTACACTACCCTCAAAATGAAAGGAATACGCAGGAAAGAAGGAAATAAAGAAAGGCAGCGGAGCTACAAGAAAGAGACAAAAACAAAGAAAAAAAGAAAAGAAAGAAAAAGAGAAACGTGACAGAAAAAAAGAGAAATAACAAGGAAAGAAAGAAAAGAAAAAGAAACAGAAACGTGAAAGAAAAGAAGGAAAAAAAACAAGAAAAGGAAAGAAAGAAAAAGAGAAAAGTGAAAGAAAGGAAGAAAAAAATGAAGAAAAAAGAAAAAGAGAAAAGTGAAAGAAAGGAAGAAAAAATAAAGAAAAAAGAAGAGAAAGAAAAAGAAAAACGCGAAAGAAAGGAAGAAAGAATAAAGAAAAAAGAAAAGAAAGAAAAAAGAGAAAAGTGAAAGAAAGGAAGAAAGGAAGAAAGAAAAAAGAAAAGAAAGAAAAAAGAGAAAAGTGAAAGAAAGGAAGAAAAAAGAAAGAATAATATTGTATAAGACGCGTTTTATTCTTGGGTAGCAAATGTTATTTCCTATTTGCTTTCACCTAGAAGGTATAAAAAATGGCTAATATTTCCTTCAAACATTGCTTTCGTGACCAGGATAGAATTTCTGAAATTTACGTTTTCCCATTGGGAAATCTAGCGAGTGTGAACATTCTCGTTCACGCGAAGTAGGAAACAAAACGATATATGATTCAAAAGTAGCATTTATTTATTCTAGAATTACGCAAGAACATTCTCGTTCACGCGAAGTAGGAAACAAAACGATATATGATTCAAAAGTAGCATTTATTTATTCTAGAATTACGCAAGAACATTCTCGTTCACGCGAAGTAGGAAACAAAACGATATATGATTCAAAAGTAGCATTTATTTATTCTAGGATTACACAAGAACATTCTCGTTCATTCAAAGTAGAAAACAAAACGATATATGATTCAAAAGTAGCATTTATTTATTCTAGGATTACACAAGAACATTCTCGTTCACTCAAAGTAGGAAACAAAACGATATATGATTCAAAAGTAGCATTTATTTATTCTAGGATTCCACAAGAGCAACCACAAAAAATTAGAAGTACGTAGATTATTGCGATTTACGTATATACTGTAAATTGCTTTCACGAATCCCCCCTAAATATAGTCAACCATCATGTTTTTGTCATACGATCCTTGGTAGCTAGAATGCTCTATAAATTCTTGAAACTTTTACAAGCTTCTCGAAAATTCTTGAAACTTCTAGAAAGTTCTAGAAAATTCTCCTTCAGTAACTCAGCGTTGAATCTGTCAGGTTTGTAATGGAAAATAGGTTAATTTCAAAATATCGCTGTTCAAGCCATAAAAACAAAGTTCGAAGGAAAATATCAGTAATTATCATTGCTTTCTAGAGAGAAGCAATTAAGACATAACATTTGCTGACCAAAGACAAAAATAAGTCAAAAAAAAAAAAAAAAAGTGAAGAGAAAGAATTTCGGAATATAGAAAGTAATTAAGAAAAAGAGAAAAAGGAAAATGCGGTGAAAGAAAGAAGAAAGTGGAAGAAAAAGAAATGTAGAAAGAGAGAGAAAAGAAAATTTAACGACAAAAGAAAGAGTCAATAAAAGAAACAAAATAAAGAAAGAAAAGAAAAAAGCCTATAAAGAAAAAGAAAGAAAAAGAAAGAAAAAGCGAAAGAGGGAATCACGGAAAAAAGGCATAAATTTAAAACGTGAAAGAGAGGATGAATGAATAGTGAAAGAAAGAAAGAAAGAAAGAAAGAAAGAAAGGGAGAAAGAAAGAAAAAAGAAAGAAAGAAAATCTTTAAAAACTGGACGCAGTGCACATAGGATTATAATCCGCATAAAACGAACTTATTCCAAATTTGATCGGCATTATACGCCAAACGATAGAGACGATCAAATTGATCCAGTCACACATTTTAGTTTTCATCGCTGATCAAGTTATTCAGCTGTTATAATTTCGATCTTATTTGAAACTGATCCGCTTTTGTGCACCTGACTGCATTCCAGATACTAGAAGGGATGATGGAAAGCCGTTAAGATAAGACTTGGGCTTGTGAAAAGGAAGGAAAGGGAGAGTCGATTAAAATCTTTTAAATAAAGAAAACGAAAAAAAATATATTAAAATGAACATATACACGTAAAGAAGATGAAAAAAAGAAAAAGCAAAGTTAGAGCTCGTTAATCATCGCTGAATGACAAGCGCTTAAATTTGTTCAACTAAACCAGCTCGAATACAAAGCTATAGTTACTGAAAAATTATTCAGAAAGGCACAAACGAACAATGGCTTGAATCGATGTGATCTAGCAGGTTTCAATAAATATGGCCATTCTTCTCGCAACATGTCTTATTACGGGAAGGATTTAGTAAAGATTTATTCACTTTAATGATTAACTATTTGTTCATCAATCAACTTTTGCGGGTATGGAAGAACAAGAGACAATAATCTGGGTAAATTTTAGGACTAAATACATTAAAACCAACTACACTCTTCCCTTCCTAAATATATTACATAGAAATAATAACGAACTCAATTTTGACGCTTACAGAAATGCTGCAAACAAAAATGATCCGATCACTTTCTACTCAAACCACTCTTCTAAAATTAAGTCTGGAATTATTATAGGTTTCTATCTGAGAGCATTCAGAATCTGCAGTCCCCAATATTTACCTAAAGAAGCATACATAGGAAACACATTGAAAAACCTGCAATACCCATATCATTTCACCCACAACGCAAGAAGAAAGGCATACAAAATATACAACTGAAACAAAACTAATAACATAATCCACAATAATCAATTACATGAAAACAGATACATAATACTACCGACCAACTCTGTCACGTCCACTATCCAGAACAACCTATCCCATCTAAATAATCTTGAAATAGTCACAAACACTTCCAAAACCATTATGGATATACTCAGATCCTCAAACGCTAATAGTAATAATATTTCTAAAGCAGGAATTTCTAAAATAAATTGCCATAATTGTTCCTCCCAATATATTGGAGAAACAAGTAGAAATTTAAAAAAAAAACGCATCTATGAACACAAAAGAGACTTCACAAAAAACAACTTAACTAATGCAATATTCATATATAGAAATAAATTTAACCACAATTTTTAATTTAAAAATGCTACACTCATAAAAAAAATAACTCAGAAGGAAAATCCTAGAGAGTGCTGCCATTGAATATTATCCAAATATTAATCTACGCCCAGGTTTTTTCTTTATATTACCTTTCCTAACAAAATTACTACTCTCCCAAGCAAAGGTACACAACTGAAATCAAAAGAAGATGGTTGAATCCGTCAACACAATAAAAACAATATTTCCACACGTAACAGTACGTAATTTTCATTTGACAATACGAATACAATAGCGTTTTCTACATTCTTCTAGTTGCTGAGGACATTTTGTTTTGTTGTTAACAGTTACTTTGTTTTAATAAATTCACTTTGTTTTTGCCTTGAAAAAGTCCATATTAATATAAGTCCTAATATTGAAGTTTTTCTATTGTCTTTCACCTTTATAAAAAAATGAATGCATTGTAAACGCAGTAGTCTTATGAAAGGTTCTAGTTTTTCATATCATTATTTGTGTAAATAATGATAACCCCTCATCCCAGAAATATTTATACTCGGACTATTATCCTCATCTTTGTTATTGTTACTGTTGTGGATTCCGAGATGAAATTCAGTCTCCAATGAATGACAAACGCAAGAATTAAATATAAGAAATAAAATGTATTTACACAATAATACAAAGGGCAATACTGTTAGTAAATCCAGGAACGCGGTTAGTAGCAATAACATATAGATATATACAGTCTCCAAGTAGGACTTCCTTAGAGTCTACGTGCTTGTAACTGTGACTTCTACAAGCGGTTACCTCACACTATTACTCTACCTCCAACTCAATCACAATCTCAGTCTTCTTACTCTCAATCTCTCTACTCAGATTGACTCTGGTTATTTAACGGCAGCAGTCCAAGTAACACTTTGGTCGAGTCCACTTATATGAAAAAGGGGAGGACTCCATAACAGTTATCACACCGTTTTGGCCGTTGTGCTTGAGGAAGGTCGGAGAGCACAACGGCTTACTTGTGTTTATAGTTTCGTACAAGATATATTGATATCTTTATAGTATCAGTTTGAATCAGCGTGGGACCACATCTTAATTGCTCCTGTCCTAGGCCCACCCCGATCCGGGATGGTAGCACCTGCTAGGTCTCTTTTAAAATTATATAGAAATTGTTCAAATAAATTCTCCTTCCTGGGGTTTTCGCCTAATTGATTAGCCATTTTAAAAGATTTTAGTTGTGGTGTTGTAAATAGTATTTAGTTTGTTGAGATGCAGAAGTCGTTTTAATTATTGAACACGGTCAGTATATTATGGCCGTGTTCGTAGTTGAGATTTATTTTATTATGACGACCTTTATTATTTTTAGACACTTTTTAGTGGTGTTTATTATATTTCTTCTTACGATAAGTATTTTTAATTATTTATATATCTATCATGTTTCTGTCATTATAGTATCAGCTTGAATTGAGGTTTTAATCAGCGTGGAACCACATTTTAATTGCTGCTGTCCCCAGGTCCACCTCGATCCAAGGTGGTAGCGCCTGCTAGGGTTCCAGCTATGGGAAAATAGAGACCCACCAAACAAAAGCAACACTATAAAAGTATAAAAAGTCATTTTTTATTGTAAAAATATCAATAATACATATTTATAGTAAAATTACCAACAATGCATTATGCACAAAACCGGAGCATCATCTACCATGTATTCAACTGTTAAAGTAGAATAACATATAGATATACCTTACTTTACGTCGTTAATTGGTTTTAGAGGTCACGACTTATGTTGAAATAACCACACTATAAATCACAAATAAGCACTTCCCATTGCATATTACAGTATTTATGATATATACGTACAGTATTCTGAATAAAATAATTAATTTCCAACTTATCTTCTGGCAATTTTAGCGTTTTGACCTTTCTAATATTTTTAACGGCCGGGGTATACTCGGGTAAAATGACCTAAGTTATATTTTTTATATAATATTTAAGAAAAACCGAAAAGGACTTAACTCGAAACGACTTAAGTCGATGTATCACTTTATATATTTTTATTTCTTCAAACTCCCAAGAAAATTATATTTCGGCAAAAAATAACTGTAATGGCTCGGTTCCTTGTACCCCGGGTGATAGTCCACGGGTAGAACCAATAAAGAAGTACTCGAACACAGGCATGGAATAACACAGATATATTACAAACAGGAATATATACAGAGAAGTCGTCTCGATCAGTATCACTATTCCAATGTCTTGTAGTAATTGTCTGAACGCGACTCTGTTTCGGACTGCCTTTGACACGACTCTTGACTCGACTGGAACTACTGACTCGACTCGAACTACTGACTCACGATATTGAGTCCCCCCCCCCACTGGGGCAACATGTGACACAAGGTCGGTTGTTTATTGTGGGTATTCCCGAGCCCGTGGGCTCGGCCCCAAAATATGCCCGTTTGAACCCGTATAAACGGGTTCAGGGCCGGTTTTACCTCCCCGAAAGAGACTCCGCCCTTCGGCGTAGCCCCCTTCGGGTTCCTCTCCGTCCGTAGACAGAGAGTTGAACCGATCAGTCGGTCAGAAAGTGAACTACTGACTCACTTCATGCCTACTCCTGAGGCGCAGTATTTATTAAGTATGGAATAGTCCGTTATTAATATTATGGGTAAGATCCCATAACAATAACCCATAATTAATTCTTATGTCGTTAAATAAATAAAAAGAAAGAAAAGAAAAGGAAAATACGACTGAAACTTTCCCCCAAAACTTTGGAAAAAAAATACGTCTTATACAGCAGTGCGTCTTATATTCCGAAAAATACAATAAATAAACAGCCTATTTAATATGCATGACATCTAACCCGGATGTCCCCAACCAGATGCAATCGGCCCAAAAGAGCAGAAGCCTACCGGTTTCCATACGTAGATAGGCTGCTTGTTATTTTAATCATCCTCCAAGGTCTTCACCTATCAGCTAAGCCTTATTGAATTTTTTTTTTCCACTCTGAAGAGCTCGACAGATGCAGGGACAAGTATCTCCGATCTCTCTTGCGAATAATGGGGAATAGAAGTCGGTTTCTTTCTTCTGAAAAAGTCGATGTCAGACAGTATTGTATCAGTCACGCATCTGTGGGTATCACCTGTCCTTCATGTAAAGTAGGAGGGGGGAAAACCCGCAAGGACATCATTGACAATAAACGAAAGCTATATTCAAAAGTCTCTTTGTTGACACGAGCTTACACACAGACACGCACACACACACAGATGTAGGCACATAAAAAGCACACACATACACGCACAAATACACACACACGCACACTACCATAGTTGTGTATTTGGACAGCAATCAATATCTAGTACATGTTTCATTAAAAATAACTGACAAGATACGTCTGTTAATTTTTTTTTACTGTATTTTCCTTGTGTGCAAAAAACTAGATTTCTGTTTGGGACTTAGTATATACCAACTTAATAGCAAAATTGTTAAAATCGTGCAATTGTCCACTTGTTAGATTAAGCCTTAAACCGTTGTATCTTAGAAATGATTAAAGATATCTTACTGGAATTCTTTGAGGTCTTTATAACACTATTGGACTCTACTTCGAACAAAAAGAATGCATTTAGCTCTAAGCTGAAATGATGATCCCTATTCTTGTTATGACCTCCAAGTCCAGTTTTCCTCTCTACTCTGTCCACTTTTTAAAACTTATTCACCGTTCTTTTGGTGATTATTGAATTGACATTGAAGATGGAAACCAGAGTATGGATGTTGGTACGATTACTGAAGGCCTGAATGATCTTTTTCCTCTCACCATTTCTCATTTGGGAAGACATCGTGTGGCTGACGCAAAACGATTTTTATCGGTATTCCTTTCTAGCTGAATAACTCAAAGGGTTTTTCAGTGAATCTTACGTAAATGGTGTCATAATGGCTAAAACGTCGTATCTGAAAACCTGGAAAAAGAAACTCGGTTGGTTTAGTGGTATTTTAGATATTAAGCATTTTGGAGAATGGACAATTATCCCACGCTGTTTCACGATTTGAACAATTATGCTGTAACAACTGGGATAGAAATTGTCTAAATAATTGTTACTTCCTAGGGCCTTCGGGTAATCAGTTAGCCATTTTCAATGATTTTAGTTTTGGTGTTGTAAATAGTGTGTAGTTTGCTGAGTTGTAGAAGTAGTTTTAATTAGCGAACACGGCCAGTATATTATGTGCGTGTTCGTAGTTATTTTTTTATAACGACCTTTATTACTTTTAGACACTTTTTTGGCGTATATTATATTTGTGCTTTCGACAAGTATTTTACTTATTTATATATCTAACTTATGCTTCTATCATTATACATACATACATATATATATATATATATATATATATATATATATATATATATATAAAATACAATTTCACGAAGAAATTCAATCAAATTTCGCAACGATTACAAGAATTTAAATTATTTCAAGGTGAGTCAAAAGGAAACTAAGTCGACAATAGTGAACAATCAACTTATTCGGCGTCAAAGTCTCGCGGAACAACTCTCATCTAGCAGAAAGGGATCGATAAATCTATTGAATTATTAGCAGATGCCACATATAGAATATGTATTACAAAATATAATATATATATATATATATATATATATATATATGGGGGTGTGTGTATGTATGTAAAAGACAATAGGAAAACTGTAGTTTTAGCCGACGCGTCTCATCCGATTGTTTGACGATCGCTAAAGCGTGAAACCCAGGGTCACAAATTCACATCTATCCAACCAAATGTATATATATATATATATATATATATATATATATATATATATATATATATATATATACAGAGGTAATTTTCAGTACCGTCAAAAGACAGCGTTTCAGCCATGCTAGGTCATTCAAAGTTTGGAGATTATCGACACAGAAAATATATATATATATATATATATATATATATATATATATATATATATATATATACCAAAGTATATAATTGGTATATACGGAATGAATTCCAATAACCAACAATTACTATTCTTAAAAGAGTGCTCAATACAAAGTAGAGCAGATATAATTATTTTTTATAAAAAATTATAACATAAGTATGTTATAAGATCACTACAAAAATAGCCATTTTGTTTCAACACATTCTGTGTCTTCTCAAGTGATGATGTTGAAAAGAAAATAAATGGTTTTAAAAAGTTTCAGATTAATTAACGATCCTACACTAGGGGGAGCATTGTTACAAAAGCTAGAATAACCAATCAAAAACGAAGTATAGAAAGATTCAAAAGCTTGACAACGAAATCCTGCTATAATAGCTATTCAGATCTTTAAATACGTGTAATATTAAAAATAATTTATACTAACTAATAATTATAAAATTATATGATAAAATTTAATATTAAAATTAAAAACTGGTAATTTTAAAATCCAAATTTAATCACTATTAAGTTTAAAAACTACAAAATTATTGAGAAAAGAAAAAATATATATGTTTATTCAATTCATTTCTTCATTGAAATTACGTTCGACAAGGACGCTACAATATATCCGGTCATTTGATAATACATGTATATATATTTTTATTGGATTAAAGTAAACATATTATTTATTTAATTCAGTCTATTTCTTTCTCTCTCAGTATCTTCATTTCTCCTTCTCTCTTTGTCTCGCTGTGTCTATTTTTATCTGTCTCTAATCTCTGTATTCATTATCATGTAAGTAGCAATAAAATACAATGACAAAACTACAGATTAAACTCTTAAAATAGTCAAAACACCTGATGCAAAATGCACTTGTAGAAAGTAGAAAACTTTATCTAAGTCCATAGATAGATAGATAGATAGATAGATAGATAGATAGATAGATAGATAAACAAAGAGACGGACTCAGATATACATGACCAAATTGACATAGATAGATAGATAGATAAACAGACAGACCCAGATAAATATTTATAAACAAATTGACATAGATAGATAGATAGATAGATAGATAGATAGATAGATAGATAAAGAAACAAACGGACCCAGATAGATAGATATGAACAAATTAATATAGATAGATAGATAGATAGATAGATAGATAGATAGATACTATGCTTAGATAAATTCAATATCTATTAAATAAGAACTTTCTACGTTCTTAGAAAGCATAGAAGCGCGCGATCTGACCCATATTTCAAAGTTAGTATTTTTATGACCAAATATCAGAATACTGATTTTGGGAACTGTCTCACGAGAAGGGCATTAATGTAATTTATGTCTTTTAGAAAAATTCATATAGATAAATCTAATTTGTTTTAAAAAAAAAATAGCGATTAACGATTGCATGCGTACTTCGAAATAAATACCTCCTCAAACATGTTGACACAGATCAATATAATTTGTTCCCATTCGGACTCCACATATAGTATTGTTAATGTTACTACTATTATTATTATTATTAATAAAACCTATCATTAATACTACTATAATCTATCATTATTATTATTATTATTATTATTATTATTTTATCACTCCTTACCTTTTGTTTTTATTATCGATATCGCCTTTAAGTGGTTTACCTCAAGCAAAAATGGGTTATCCCCCTTGATACATAACGTCTTTAACTACCAGCGTTCTGCGCTCTTTAAATTTAAAATTGGAAGTTTAATTTTTAATTTTAAGGGTAAATTTCAACCCAAATTTAAATTATAGCACAATTAAATATTTAATAATAGTAGTAATTTATGCAACAAACACCGCAAAACCCAGAAATTTTAACCAGATAATGACCAGTTCTTTTATGCCTGATGATTGCATAGGGCATGAAACTCCGTGTTTTACTGTCGGCGTGGGATATGTATTTATTCATATATACTTAATAGACCTGTTATTTTTCATTAAGCAGTGTTTTATGAACCACAAATAAAAATATATATATATATATATATATATATATATATATATGTGTGTGTGTGTGTGTGTGTGTGTGTGTCTCTGTGTGTGTGTATGTGTGTGTGAACACTTGCACGTACATTTATTCATATTTATTTTTTATTTTTATATATATATATATATATATATATATATATATATATATATATATATATATATATATATTCAGCAAAATATCTCACAAAGGAGATTCTTTAGTGTGGAAAACAAGCGCCATGCTTAAAACATGAGAAAATGGTAAAATAATCTAGTTCCTTCGACTTTGCCTTCGGTATGTCACAGGAGTCAGGACGAACAATCACTGAGATGCTGTCTGATTAAAAAGGTCCCTTTAACTATGCATGGCAAGATCTGTAGACCCTTGTCCACGAGTGATTAAGGATCTTTGACTTTTTTTTTATTCTGATAAAAGAATAATATAAACATAATAGTAAGTATTTAGGCATGAGGTCGTTCTAGGAGATTGTAGAGGCAATAAACATGGAAGCTTCAATTATACACTTTGCCTTTAAAGATACTGTAAATGCATTAATATTATTCAAGTTGAAAATTACTTCTGGCATTCTATTTATTGTTTTGTGTCTTTTTTCTCACGTTACTTGAAAGTGTTGGAGAAATATTAATGGCTGTGTATCTATCCTGAGTCTGGGAGATTTAGTGAATGATTTCTGGGCCAACATGTATCGAGGCCTTTCCTCACAGCAATATTCCCACTGCTATAAAAGTCTTGGTCTTCAAATTGTTCAAGTATAATCGGAAAATGAATGTGTGATGTGAATACACATGAGGATGGCAAGAAGTAAAAAAGAAAAGATACAAATGACAAAAGAGGAAGGGCAAATAATACGAAAGAAAATATATGGAAACGAGGAAAAAAAGATGGAAAAGTAAAGAAAGAAGTTTAAAGAGAAAGAAAGACAAAAGAAAGAAAGAAGAAAGAAAAAAGAAAGATTTTTAAAGATAAGGATGGAAAGAAAGAAAGCAAGAAAGAAGAAAAGAAAGAAAAAAGAAAGAGCTGTCAAGATAAAGAAAGAAAGCAAGAAAAAGGAAAGAACTGTCAAAAGAAAGGAAGGAAGAAAGGACGGAAGAAAGAAAGGAAGAAAGTATGAAAAAAGAAAGAAAGAAAAAAGAAAGATCTGTCAAGATAAGGAAAGAAAGTAAGAAAAAAGAAAGAACTGTCAAAAGAAAGAAAGAAAGGAAGGAAGGAAGAAAGAAATATCTGTAAAGATAAATAAAGAAAGGAAAATAAAAGGAGTTTTAAAGACAAAGAAAGAAAGAAAGAGAATTAATTATATGGATAGATAGAAAGAAAGAAAGCTATTATAAAAGAAAGTGCTCACAAGATAAGGATAGAAAAAGAAAGAAAAAGAATAGAACAGTAGTAAAGAGAAAGAAAAAAAAGAAAGAAAGAAAGAAAAAAGAAGGAAAAAAGAAAGAGCTGTCAAAAAAAAGAAAGAAAGAATGAAAGAAATATCCGTAAAGATATAGAAAGAAAGGAAAATAGAAGGAGTTTTAAAGGCAAAGGAAGAAAGAAAGAAAAAAGAGAGAAAGAAAGAAAGAAAGAAAGAAAGAAAGAAAGAGAATTATATGGATAGATAGAAAAAAAGAAAGAAAGCTATTATAAAAGAAAGTGCTCACAAGATAAGGATAGAAAAGAAATAAAGAAAGAGCAATCAAGATAAAAATATAAATAAGAAAGAAAGAACAGTAAAGAGAAAGAAAGCGTTTTGAAGATAAGGATGGAAAGAAAGAAAGAAAGAAAGAAAGAAAGAAAGAAAGAAAGATAAGAACATAAATAAAGAAAGATATTTTAAAAGAAAGAAAGAGCTCACAAGATAAGGATAGAAAAAAGAAAGAAAGAAAAAGAAAACAACAGCAGTAAAGAGAAAGAAAGAAAGAAAGAAAGAAAGAAAGAAAGAAAGAAAGAATCTTATACGTAGTTTATTACTTGGATGTGCGCTGTCACGTGATCTACGACGGCGGATTTAGGTGAGCGAGAGATTATGATTATGATTATCAATGAACCCAATTTTAACATTTTTCTTTAATAATGATAATCGAAGTTACTTCTAGCAATAAAAGACGGGAAGTCGTGGAGCACCCTGATCGTTCATGCTCTGAAGTGATAAAAGAATTGTCTTAATATTCTTATCATTTTGGGATATTTTTTTTCTTTCATCTTTGTTTTTGTCAGAGAGTAGGACGTGAAAGGTAAGATGCTTAATGTTCTTGTCAATCACAATTCAAACAGCGTGAGGTGAGAAAGAAAGGAATCGCCTTCGGAAAGATTTGAACCCCCCTCCCATGATTTGAGATCATATTTGACATAAATATGGGATTAACAACGTATAGAATCTCGCAAGTTCTATTCCAGAGATTATTGGTGGCTCTGCAATAGTGTGCTGAACAACAGTAAGTCTTCAATCAATTCGAAGTTATGATATCTACAGCAGATAAGATTGACTGCTTTGCTCGGAAATGCTCTTCCAACTAAACACTCGACTGATGTGGAGTACCCACACTTGATCCCCACCCTAAAACTGAGGCTCCACTGAATGATATGCGCATAACCCCAACACTGGTTCCGGGCATTATGTGTAAATTAGACTCCTATAAGGCAAGTGGAGGTGACGGGATCCCAGTCGTCGTCCTAAAGAAATGTTCTCTCGAGCTGGCTGCAGTTCTCTCCAAACTCTACAACTATTGCCGCGCTGCTTCCTGCTTTCAAGCTTGTTGGAAATCTCTGCAGTTCCTGTTTTTAAGAACTTTGGAGAAATGTCTGACTCCTCTAACTATCGCTTATTATTCTCCTACCGCTTTTCGGTAAAGTATTCGAGATTTTAATCAATGTGTTTAAGCATCTTAACTCTCACGTACTCTCTGACAAACAATATGGCTTCCATTTTGCCTAGTCTACCTTTAACCTGCTTACGTCTATCACTGAATACGTATATCAGGCTCTTGATAATAACGGCGAAGTTCGAGATATGGCTCTAGATATCTCAAAGGCGTTTGACAGGGGTTGGTAGGCTGGTCTTCTACGTAAGCGTCAGGGCTACGGTATTACAGAACTATTGTCTGATTTAATCCAATCATTCCTATCAAATCGTGAAATGTAGGTCGTTCTGAACGGGCTCGATTTCAGACACTTTCACACGCACGCGGATAGCCTCCAAGTCTCCTACGCTGTTTCTGATCTTCACCAATGATCTTCCTGATGTCATCAGTTCCCAAGTAAGGAATTATGCAGAAGATACTACCATTTACTCCTGTCTCAATAGCAAATCCGTCAGAGCTGACAAAGTTAACCTTGTCGCTTCTCTTGAAAATGACCTCCAATCAGTAATTAACTGCGTCAGGAAATGGCTTGTAAATTTTAATGTCTCCAACACTAAACTGCTCTCATTTAAGCACCATACAAAAGTTCCCTGTCCGCCATCAGCATGGCTGATGCTAAACTTCTGGAGAGCTTCACACAGCGCCTTCTTGGCCTCACGTTTTCAACTTACTTGAAGTGGAACAACTGCATTGAATCAATAGCTGCATCTACTGCAAGGAAAGTTGGTTCATTGTGTCGTGCCAGAAGGTTTTTATCGTCAGAGCACATTTACAAATCTACCATTCGGTTGTGCATTGTATACTGTTGCAATATCTGGTCTGGTACTCCTGCTATTCCTCTAGAGGTTCTTGACAAAATCCAGAGAAGGATCTGCAATGTAATCGATCCTGACTTGGTATCAGGAATTCAGTCACTTTCTCACCGACGTGACGTGGCTTCCCTTTTTTTACAAATATTTTCCTGGCCACTGCTCCGACGAGCTTTTTTCCCAGTACACGGACTACATGAATTTAAGCGTGCTACTAGAACTATGATCCTGAATATTTTTTAAAATCAGTTCACCCCAAGATAGGCGATAATGCCACTAAGACGCAATGGGTTACTCGGAATGAAAGACAATGCGAAGACTTTAGAAGGAACCGAAACCCAATTCTAAACAGGAAACAAGGTATAAATATCTAGTCCTGTTCAAAAGACAAGGACGGAATGTGCACCGGACAATATTGAAATGAAAGCAGTGATGACACAGATTGAACACTTCAAATACGTTAGTGCACGATGATTTTCTGAGCTTAATTTAGATGTGGCACAAGGCCAACATTATGGAGCATACCGATAGGATCGAACTCACTACTCAGTTGTAATTCATCTAGCGAAACAAGCTTGATAGCCATTACACCATGTTGACGTGGCCAAATGATTTTCTGGGAGTAGCTTGTATATGGTACAAGGCCGAAAGTATGGGGCCCCAAGTGTGGAGCAAACTCACTATTCAGTCGCAATTGTTTTAGCTTGTTAACCATTACACCACGTCAAAGTGCCCCCAAATGCACTGTATTGTTGTTTTCTAAGAGTAGCTTAGATGTGGCACAAGGCCGAATGTATAGGACACCCAGTGAGGATCGAACTCAGTCGTAATTGATCAAGTGAGACATGCTTGCTAAGCTTTACACCACGTCAAAGTACCCAATACATCAGCGTATGAATCAGTTATAAGAAATTTAGTATAAGAGATAAGGAAACTGAACATCGAATAATCTGTACTAGGAGTAGTTTCTCTCAACACTGCAAGCTGCTACAGAACCAAAACATTAACTCAAAAAATCAAGTCATGTTCTTAAATAGTCTCGGCAGATTGGTACTTTCATAGGAATGTCTTGCATGGCGCCAAACCAGTTCATCTAAACGGTCAACTATATACAGCCGCTTTCTGAAACTGATGGTTAACAATGGCTTCGAAGCGTGTAGAACTTAGAGAGGATCACCCTTCTTTGAATCCCGTGGACCAGTGGTGTAGAATAAGAAAAAAAGAACTGTGTCAAATAACAGAAATCACATTACTTGAGGACTTTCAGCAACAGCAACAACTTGAATGCATAGCACATAAAACTCGACGAGAGAATAATGACATTCTAACATTCCATACAACTTCAAACAAAAGGTTAGGAAGGAAATCCCCGCCATACTAGAAAGTGCAATAACAACCACTCGACTTGAAAAATCTGTTTTCCTGAAAAACTGTGTTCCTGTTTCATATTCTTTCTTTCTATCTATCTATCTATCTATCTATCTATCTATCTATCTATCTCCTCATATCTTTTCTACCTTTCATTACGTGTTCACATCCTTATTTTCCTTTCTTTTTTCTTTCTTTCTTTCTTTCTTTCTTTCTTTCTGTCATATTCTGTCTGTCTATCTATCTATCTATCTATCTATCTATCTATCTATCTATCTATCTCCTCATATATTTCCTTCTTTTCATTCGGTCGTTACTGAGCTATTTTCATTTCTTTCTTCTTTTCTTCTTTCTTTCTTTCTTTCTTTCTTTCTTTCTTTCTTTCTTTCTTTCTTTCTTTCTTTCACGGTTTATCTATCTATCTATCTATCTATCTATCTATCTATCTATCTATCTATCATGACCTGTTCATTATCTATCTATCTATCTATCTATCTATCTATCTATCTATCTATCTTTTTTCATATGTTTGCCATTCTTTCTCTTTCTATCTATCTATATGCATCTAATCATTCGTTTTTCTTTGTCTGACGTTCTTTTATTCCCCCCCACCATCTATTTGCCTTTGTTATTTTCTTTATTCCTCGCCCTGTTCTTGGCTTTTCTTTCTTTCTTTTGTCATTTTCTGCTTTGGTTTCATGAGCGCATTCTTTCCTTCATTACTTTCTTTCTTTCTCCATTCCGATGTCTCCGTTTCTCGTTGCCTAGCGTTTGTGTTAATGTTCTCGACCAGATGGCGCGATAAACGCGTTTCCAAATACAAAAATGAATCGCTGTCCCAGCACACGTCACTCGTCGGCCAGAGACAATCGTATCAATTCTCTCATCTTTCATCCATAAAGAAATAAACGGAAAGAGGTAGCACAATATATGCAAATGTGGCCGACGTGATAGAGGTGAGAAATAGATGTTTACATTCACATTAATGTGTCAATTCATTCTGAAAGATTCACAAAGCCCAATATGATGAAAAAGTGCCCCAAACATAATAAAACATAGTTTTATCGTCAAAGCCTTAATTTAAATCGGTGGAGCATTGGATAGCGGCTCGGATTGAGGAATCGGGGAACCGAGTTCGAATTCCATTCTAATCCATTACATTCGCATACGTGCTAATACCATTGGGAAAGGTATGAATCTTCTTCTTCTCCCCCGCCTAGCTATGGGTAGATAGCAGGACAGACTGGGTTCTATAGCTTTGTATGGCCTAGGAGAAGGAAAAAAAAAAACTCTGAATTCAAAACCGGTCTGGAGCGGGTTGGGCTCCGTCAGGCTTTCTTGCCCAAGAAACAACTTCTACTGCTGCAGCAGAACCCATAGTACTTCTACGGGTCACGGGAAAAATTTGGAATTACGCTTAAAAATTTCGTTTTTCTGATGTAAAAGGGGTGGGGGGCATAAATTTAACATCAGAAATTTGAGTGTCTTTTTGCTTTGAAAAACATATTGATTTTGAAATTCTTGCAAAAATCAGATAATTCTTGGATTTTAATGAAACATTCAGGATTTATTCACAAATGAATAATTTTTTTTTTTTTTTAGAAAATCATGGTAAAAAAAAGTTTTTTTCATCTATCATCTTATATATTTTTATGAAATTTCGAGAAATTCTATTTTTGTAGTTCTTAATGTTTATATTAGTTATATAAACAAATTTTACGAGAATTTAAATCATCAAATTTTTGTGGGGGTCAAATAAGATCCCCTGTTAGAAAAATTCTGCTCTGAACCGTAAAATAAAAAATACAATAAAGCCTAGAGATTATTTAATTAGAACTGATTTTAATTGCTTTTATATATGAAATATATTATGGATACAATTGATTTAATAAAAAAAATGTCAAAGGATAATGAATTTTTACAAGAAGTGTTTTGATTTAAAAACAACTAATTATAAAAATTTATAAAGTTTTCAATTTTTTAAAATTCTCTATTTATTTGTATCGGTCAAGTGATATTGTTATTAAATAAAATCTATATTTACCAATCATAAATGGAAACGCTTACTACAATTCAGTGACCCCCTTGTATTTTAAAAATAATTTTTTATTTTTATTTTTACGTACATAAACGTATTTGTAAATACAGACATCCATACACGACATTGTCAAAAATTAAAACTACAGTAAATTTAAAATTTATTGGTAACTTTCTAGTATTCCCTCAACAAACGTCTTCGTAAGATTATAAAGCCAAATTACCTGAAAGTACCTAAAGTGTAATAAAATATTTATAATGATTTAACATTTTTAAGATTACTGGGTTATTAAAAAATATCTGAAAAAGGCGTTCACGCTTTATTCGTCATTTAATTGCTCAGCAACCTCGATATATTCGGGAAAGATATCAGAATAATCAAGAATCTATACTGGCAGCAAACAGCATGTATACGCATAGGGACCGAGTTCATTGAATATACAAAAATAGAAAGGGTAGTAAGGCAATAATAGGACTTCTTACCCGACTGGATCAACCTATACAGCGAGGTAATCCAGAGAGAATGGAAACCCTACCGGGGTTTACTAGCATTAGCGGTCAAAACGACATAAGATACGCAGATGATACAGTACTGATAGCAGACAATGAAATGAAATTACAAAATCTTCTACAGAAGGTAGCGACGGAGAGTGAGAAGAAAGGACTAAGCATAAGCAAGAAGACTGTGTGCATGGTCGTCAGTAAGCGGATGAGCCCGAAATGCGATCTGAAGTTGGGGAACATTAAAATCAAGCAGACGCGGAAATTTAAATACCTGGGAAGCGTCTTGACAGAGGATGGTAAGTGCGACACTGAGATCCGTAGACGTATATTGGGATGACCAAAGACACATTCCAAAAGCTGGACAGAGTATTGCGAGACAGGGGGATTTCTTTGGTAACAAAGAAAAGAATACTGAGCTGTTACGTGACATCTATCCTTCTTTATGGCAGCGAATGTTGGATGATTTCTTCGAAGATGAAGAAGAGACTTGAGGCGACAGACATGTGGTTCTACAGAAGGATGCTAAGGATATCATAGACCGAGCGTGTGAGCAACGATGGAATCTTAGAGAGATTGCAAAAAAGGAGGAGGCTTATACTTAACATCAGGAAGAGGCAGCTGAAGTTTCTGGGAAACATAATGAGGAAGGAGGGCCTGAAGAATCTGATACTCACGTGTCGAATAGAAGGAAAGAGAGACAAGGGAAAACAATGCATTGCATACCAGGCGGACTTAAGCAAGTGAATGATAGGAAGCGGTCAGGGGGAGGTGGAAGAAGGTATAAGCTTGTTGAGAGCTGCAAGCTATAGTGTGTGGTGGAGAGCCATGACCGCCTACGTCCTGAAAGAACATAGTACATAAAAAGAAAGAAAAGAATTTCCCTACAAGTATTCCCCCCCTTATCTACATCTAACACTCTTCAGCTTTTCGATGCATGCGTCAACGCCTCATAAAAACCATCCACCTTCGTGTTAAAAAATGCTTTTCTGCGATATTTTAAACTGAAAGTAAATAATATTCTGTTTTAATTTAAATTAATTAATCTTTAAATCAGTTAATCTTTCTCAAATAAAAAGTATATTTTATACTTGAATTTTTTTTTAATAAAGAGAATTATGTGGTGTTGACAGATTTCTCAATACAGTCGATTTATCTGTCTACATCTCTGAGATGAGGTATTATGGTCACTTGCATTATTTACATTATTCGGACTGTTATCCGCATCTTCATTGCCATATTCACAACGTTTCGGTGACTCTACGCCCCGGCCTTCGTCAGGTGATTGGAATTGCGAACCGAATCCTTTATTTCGTCCACCGGGGTGGATTGTTCTAGTTCCACGTGCCATGCCTCTTCCGGATGTCTCAGTTATTTCCCTTTAAGTTAACTCTCTAAGTTTTCGTTCACCACTTCTGTAGCTTGGTATTGAACTCGCAACATTTTGGTTTTAGTCACTAGATCTAACCAACACCTTTATTCACTGGGCCATGTGTCCTAAAGAAAGCCGTCGCGTAAAACGGCCGAGACGTTGTGAAAATGGCAATGAAGACAAGGATAACAGTACGAATAATGTAAATAATGCAAATAGCCGATTTAAGCGATTTACAAAAAATAATTCCAATCAATTTAAATTCTATTTGAAATGCAGCAAAGTATTTTGATTACTGGAAATATTAAATTTAATCTATCAGCTTGCAATTACAACTAAAATAAAAGCTTCAAGGAAGATTTTTCATATTTAAAATGCAAAGCTGATTTAAACCAAAGCTGATTTTAGGTTCTTTTTTCTTTGGGGTACCAACATAAAATGATATTGTTAAAAGTTTGCTATATGTATGGAGGAAGTGTTTTCAATATTGTGAATAGAATACTTGTAAATATAAGCTGTATGGACATAGAAATCAGCACTGTATAGAATTGATTTTATTATAATATTTATTTTGATTTCATTTTATATATTCCTTAAGACCTAAATATTAAGATAAATTATAATTTGAATTATAAGTATTCATTATTTTCATCACATATGTACGATTCCTTTTTCTTAGCACAAGTTTATTTTATTTCCTACGTCGAATCAGGCTATTTTACGTTTATTATTTTTCTATTCAAACCTCACTGAATTATTCAGAGTTATTCATTTTATTCACAATTTCTAATGTTATTAATCGTTTCAAAATATTTCAAATTAACCATAGTGTTTCTATGGCATGCGCAGAAGCCATGTTTTCTGAACTTTTTCATTTGCTGTGATTATGTCCTTATTGAACGAAGCGTTACCAACAAAATAAAAAATGATGCAGCCGACTTGTATTTCCTCGATATATATATATATATATATATATATATATATATATATATATATATATATATACTAGCTCGCGAAAAATCGAAAAATAATTAATTCGGTCGAAAACTGTGAGGATAAAAACGAAAATTTGTAAACAGTCCCTATTACTGCTGATAATGCAAGACTCCCCAAGATATAAAATGTTTGAAACTCTGACTTTATGCAACCAAAGTCTCTACCAATATGGTTTTGCCGCTCTATAAGTCTTTCTGCTTTTAACTTACTGCCTGACGAAACTAAGTT
The DNA here is from genome assembly GCA_903632075.3 of Acanthosepion pharaonis. Lineage (NCBI taxonomy): Eukaryota > Metazoa > Mollusca > Cephalopoda > Sepiida > Sepiidae > Acanthosepion > Acanthosepion pharaonis. The sequence continues at coordinate 2,197,827 of CAHIKZ030004549.1, forward strand.
TGCTGCCTGACGAAAGTTTTTTTTTTTTTTATATTTGTGTCTAAGACATTGGTGTTTTGCCGAGCGCTTTCGGTTTTCCACTGTCATCATAGTTGTAGGTTTTGGTTTGAAGTAGGTTGTATATTATTTTATTTTATAGATAATATTTTGGGTATTTAGGCAGTGTTGTTGGATTATTTCATTAGCATTTGGAAGGGGTGGTGGTATTTATTATTTAGACGATTAGTTATTAAATATGTTTAAGATGTTTCTGCCAGGGTTAAATGCTATTTTTATTTATGTTCGGTTTTTGGTTTTTAATTATGATGGCTTTAAGAATTTATAACAACACATACCTCAATAATGACATGCTGCCAATATATATATATATATATATATATATATGTGTGTGTGTGTGTGTGTGTGTGTGTGTGTGTGTGTGTACAGTAGAATCCCTGACAACCGGACTAAGAAGGCCTTCCAGGTATGAGGAATTGGTTACAAAGTCCGGATATGAGGGGTTATATTTAGATTAAAATAAAAGAACTGAAATCAGGTTTAACATTTATTTTCAATATTTTATAGTAAACAAAATAATCTAATGGTGAGTGAAATAGAACGGAAAAAGAAATAAATTATGTAATGTTAATGAAAATTCATTAAATTAAGTATGCCACGTATGCAAAACAAATAATGTAACAAAGATTTTTTAATCGCTGTTTCATGATGATTCTTTCTCTTCTAATGTCATTCTCAACTTTTTCCGCATTACGTTTTACTTTTGTTCTTGATTTTTTTTAAACGAAAAACACTTTTTAACTCTGCTTGCAATCATCATTGCTGAATGCTGGCTTTCTTTCCATAAAACTGACAACTTTTTCAATAGATTTTACGGAGGATTCATCATTTTACTCACCGTCGTTACATGTATTAAGCCATTCTACCAACTCATCAGAATAAAAGGTGCACAACTGATTCTCGTTGTTAGCAATTTTTAAAGTTTCCTTCAGAATGTGTACCTCTTCATTTTTATTACATAAATCTACACTTACAATCTACACTTACAATCTACACTTACAATCTACACTTACAATCATTACATAAATCTACACTTACAATCTCATTCTTTTCTGTTGATGCATTTCCATCAATTTCATTTTGTTCTTTTGGAAGAAATTTTGTCCATGCACTTAAAAGAGTTTCTGATTTCACAAACTCCCATGTATCACGGAGCAAAAAAAAACTTTAATGTTTAAACCCTTTTAAAATTCTAATAGTTTCCTACCTTTTTGCATCGTTTGCATCGTGAAATGACTCCTGTAATAACGCTTCACATTTGCTATTACTGCCTGGTCCATTGGTTGAATAAGTGGTGTGATATGTGATGGAAAATAAACAGCATTCGTGAGATTCGTGTGGTGAGCCTTACAGTTGACAAGGACCAGCAAACATTTCTTATCATCTGGTTTACCTGATGTTTTAAAATGTGAACGAACTTCAGGAATAAATTGTTGAAAAAAACACTCCTTAAAGATAGGTTTAGTCTTTCAAGCACTTTTTTCGGATTCATATTTTACCGGTAGATATACGAATCCTTTGAAAGCACGAGGACGTGCAGACTTTCCTATCACCAAGGGATTGATTTTGTGTGTGTCAGAAGCGTTTGCACATGAATGAACAGTCAGTCTTTCCTTGTTTTGTTTGAATCCGGCAACACTTTTTTTTCTTCATTTCCTGCTAAAGACATTTCCAGTACAATCCAGTCTCATGACAATTGTAAATTTGATCATGAATAAATCCTTGTTTCTTCAAAGAAAGAGGTAGAAAATGTTGTAGCTGCATTACAATCTGCTGATTTGATTTCTCCGACTATAGATAATTGCTTAATATCATGACGATCCTTGAAACGATTTAGCAAACCGCAGCTAAATTTGCAGGGTAAATGTAGATTCATCATTTAACGATTTGGCCTTTGCTATGAACATCAGTCCTGAAATCGACTTCCCCTCTGAACGCTTCTCAGAAAACCATTCGTACAGTTTTGTATCTAGAATAAGAGATTTAGGTTGACGAAAAGTTTCGAAACACGCTGGGAAATAGTTTCTTTGGTTGATTTTATATCCTACAATGTTGACATTCCTATGTTGAACTCAGCCATTAGTTACAATGAACTTTCAACAGCATCTAGTCTGTTTAAAATTTCCACTTTTTGTGTTAACTCCAAAGTTGTTCTTTTCCTCTTATTCCCATCATCATTTGCACCAATACAAGCCATTAGGGTGAAAGAAGCAGAAGCAGTTATCCAAAGTAAATTTCCTGAAAAACAGAAATTTCAAATCACTTACATATCACCCAAATAGTTCAAATATAAACATCAAAATCATGTTCGGATATGAGAAATTCCGGATATGTGAGATTCTACTATATATATATATATATATATATATATATATATATATATATATATCTCCGAATCCCTCATATCCCGATATGATTTTGATGTGTATATTTGAACTATTTGTGTGATATATATATATATATATATATATATATATATATATATATATATATATATATATATATATATATATATATATATATATATGCTATATCTGGGATGAACTGCCCATTTCCAGCATTCCAGCTTTAAAAAGAGTTCCAGATTGTTTACGATGCCTTGTGAGGATCTCTTTTCAGCCAACAGTCTTTTTCCACAGGCGTAATGTCGCGTAATTTTTTCACATCAAATATTCGTACAAGCTCCATTCTTTAGTTCAAACAGTTCCGAACTTTACAGCTAAGATACACTATTCTACGTCCAGGAAGATATATCACTCTTAGTCCTTCCATATTCCAACTATAAGAAAGAACTTCCACTAAGGTAGTTTTTTTTTCTCCCAAGAACCCTTCCTGTGTGAGAAAGACTTCCTCAAATTTGACAATCTCATCAAGTCAATTTTCAATCGGAATTTAATCTTCATGTCTTCACTATTAGCAGTTCCTACTTTCTATACTTACATTCATATTGTACATTCCATTGAGTTACTCTCTACCTAGAGTGGCACTTAAGTTTTGTATTTGATGAACATTCGTAAAGAAAAGGATGTATAACTTCTACAACTAGTTTCAAATTATTAAGCATGCCGTTTATGTTTTCAAGTTATCTTTATATAATTTTCATAATTATAAAATAAAACGCTATTTACATTATTCGGACTATTGTCCTCATCTTTGTTGCCATATCTATTACAACGTTTCAGCCATTGTGCGCTCCGGCATTCTTCCGGTGGTTGGAATGTCGAACTGAACCTTTTATTTCGCTCACTGGGGTAGACTGTTCTAGATCCACGTGCCATTTTTAATGGATGTCAGTTATCAGTTATCTCCTGTTAATTTCCCTCTACTAGTTCTCTACTGCTTTACCGGGGTATTGAACTCACACTCTTTGGGTCCTGTCACTGGATCTAACTAACGCCTTTATCCACAGTGCCATGTGTCCTTGAGGACATCTGTGTATGAATTGCTGGGTATTATAAACCTAATGTCTTCAGCAATCATTTTTTCCAGTGCTCATATTGCAATTTTTGGTGTTATCATTGCATTTTTACCACAGCTCATATTGCAATATTGAGATTTTTGTGGCCTAACATATGTACTGATTCCTTAAGTTTACGAATTTTCCAATGGTGTTCTTTGTCTATGATCGCAACCGACCCCACAGAGGGCTATGATCTCCATTTTCTCTCTATATGTGGTCAGCCACGCCTGATTTTTCGCCAGGGCACATGGCACAGTGGATAAAGTGTACATAATACCTCATCTCAGAAATATAGACAGATACTAAAATAAAACGGTTTTCACTTTGTCCTTTAAATAAAACATTTGTCTTTGTAAACTGAGCACATTCTGTTATTCCAATTTGTAAACTGAGCACATTCTGTTATTCCAATTTGTAAAGTGAGCACATTCTGTTATTCCAATTTGTAAACTGAAAACATTCTGTTATTCCAATTTAGAATTCCAATTAATTTTTCTTTTAGATTGTGTCATGGAAAGTGCGATAAAATTCAACAACCTCCTATTATTTCTTCACGTTCTTACATCAGCCAGTTATGTGCCAAGGCGATCATGTATCTTTCGATACATGACTGACGAGGCAGAATTTTTCCCAGCAGTAGGTTGCAATTTCGTTCTGCGGTAGACCAGTTGCCATCCAAGGCTATATTACATCACAACGCACGCTTTATACAGTACTCAGTCAGTGATGTGCCATGCAAGATACACGCTTAGGCGATCATGTATCTTTCGATACATGACTGACGAGGCAGATTTTTCCCGCAGTAGGTTGTTATTTCTTTCTGCAGCAGACTAGTTGCCATCTGTCCTGCTACTTACCTCTACCGGCGGGGGGGGAGGAAGCAGAAGAAGAGGATTCTTACCTTTCCTAAGGGTATTAGCACGTAAGTGAATGTAATAGATTCGAAACTGAATGAATTTGAACTTTGCTTTCCGATTCCTCAATCGGAGCCGCTATCCACTACTCCACAGTACCTCATCGTTTATACATATCATATGAAATATTCCGTAACTGAATAGTGCATAGATTTATGTTTTTAGACTTATTAACTTTATAAAGTTTAGGCAAAATTAAAAGTTGCTAATATTCTGAGCGAGAGACACTGTATATCCGTACACACATTACACGTATAGTAATAAAAATTCTAAACTTGCGCAAGTTCTAAGGCTTCTCATACCCTTTTCAGTATTGTCAATACAGATTTTCGCTTATTCATGACGTTCATATTATCCTTTCAATTGGACGCCGATTACCATCTAATCGTCTCTATCTTCCATTTTTTAATGATTGGCAAAATTGTCTCTTTTAAAAGTATTTTGCTTTGTCACTGCTCAGGGGTAATTTTCTAAGTCCAACGAACCAGCCCTGCTTAATAGATAAATAAATGTAGAAAGAATTAAATAAGAAATAGAAACAAAAATAAAATAAGAATAATCATTTGCCTGAGTTCCATCATTTTCCTCATCTCCGGTCCGAAAAAAATGGCGGCACAATACCCCATCACGTTGCTCTCTGGTTAACAAAAAAAAAGTCATTTCGATGGTGAACTGATTCACCGCCAATTGATCGCTTGGTTAAGCAAAGATCATCAAATGAGATAACACGCTCGTGTCCACCTTATCGTCTTTGCTTTTCACGCGCATCTTTTCTCTCCTTTTTTTTTCATTTTCTTTTCAATAGGGGACTTGCTGTTGTGAATGTAAATTTCTTTATTTTCAAAGAATCGTTTTCTTTTTGTTTGTGTTCGTGACTTTCAAGCAGTCTTTCCCCTTTTATTATAACGTTATTGCGTTTTTTTTCTTTTTGCTCAATTATCCTTCTCCATTTTCTTTTTACAAAATCGTTTCCCCATTTTTTTGAATACTTTTTCTTTATCGCACGTATTTCGATCGTAACAATCCAGTCTTGTTTTTTTAAGTATGTTTCTTGCTTTTTTTTTCCTCGCCTGCTTTCTTGCCTTCGTTCATTCTTTCTTTGGTTTCATTTGGCTGAATTTTTCATTCGCCATTTTTCTATCTTCATTTTATAATTTTTATTTTCCATATCGCACTAATTTAATTCAGGAAAACTCATTCTTTTATTTACGTTTCGAACTTTCCGCTTACATTTCTTTCGTCCTGCTAAATTTTACTTTTCTTTTTTGTCAATTGATACCAATAAAAGCATTTATATGCAATTTATACAAATGAAAACACACATACCCATATACATTGCTGGCCAAAATCGTAAGGCAAATAAAAATAAAGAAAAAAACATACATTTTGTATTGTTAGACTCAACCACTTATTTGATTAGAGCTTCGAAAAATGAAAATAAGAAAAAATAAAATTAAAAACTTTAACATTCAATAGGGAAATTTTCAATACTGGGAAAGTATATATTTATTATTGTAAAATACAATAATTGCGACCAAAAGTGGATTAAGGCTGGTCAACATTAACCTATCCTTTACCTAGCTAATTCAATTCACGACCCATTCATTCAGTACAAATAACACATATACCAAAAGAAGATAGCTTTCATCTTTTACTTCTACATATATCACAATTCCTCATACACAAAGGGAACCTAGAAAATAAACCACATAAAATTATTTTTAAGCGTAGCTTAGACGTGGCACAAGGCCGAAAGTAGGGGTCACTAGTGAGGACCGAACACACTTTTCAGTAGTAACTGATCTAGCAAGACAAGTTTGGTAACCATTACACCACGCCGAGGTGCCCAAATACTGGGAAACTATACTAAATACTAGTTGGTCAAATGTTTAAGACCATATTAAAATGAAGGTTTAATTGGTAAACTCGTAACAAAATTTAGGCATTTGTGGTTAAGCATTTGCGTAGAGAACATCTGAGTTACATTAGGTAAAATCACGGAAAGGGATAGAAAGCTGGCAAGAGTTTGGACGTGACAGAATTGTCGAGCCACAGAAGTATGGCCTCTCTTAACCTGCCATCGCTTGTGAGATTGAACGTCGTGAAATTGCTTTTGCAAATTCCTTGAAAGACCATGAAGGATATGGAACAAGAATTTTCAAGTGGTCGGCCCACCCAAAAGTTTAGTCGGCATTGAGCAGGAGGATTCGACGTGTTGTCCAGCAAAGCACCAACCGATCATCAAACCAGATTAAGGCCGCTACGGACGCAGAAGAACAATAAAATATCATCTTCGAGAGAAAGGTTTTAAAACCCGTAAACGCCTCCAGTTTTCACGTCACCTACCACACCACAAAACAGCTCGAGCCGCCATTACACTTTCGCACCCCCCGTCTTGTTGTAATATTTCGCTGCGGGGTAATTTTTTCCACCAAGAAATAATTTTTTCCCATTGGCTATCCTTTTTGCACTGTTTACATTCATCACGTCACTTACTTTACAGTTCGTTTCAAACCAAATATTATGGCTGAAGTTCGAACTGTTCCTAATCAACAGGTTTTTGGAGACATCACCATTTTGAAGATTGGGGCACAGTTTTACAATAATATTGATAATTGCATTGACTGGTGCCGTAACTATGGTTTTCTAGCAGTCAATATGGACTGAATTGCTTGCAAGAGCCGTTGTAAGGAACAAATCTATTTGCGACGGTGGACAACAGGATCTGGAGGTGCGCACGTAAATCTTGGGAAGGGCGCGAAAGTGTAATAGCGCCCATCTCGGTTAATCTTTGCTGAGAAGCGCCAAAACTGAAAGGATGTTTTGTTCTCTAATGAGAAAATAATTAACCTTTATGTTCCAACGTTACTGGCACAACATATATATACTACTGGAGAAATTTCCTACACCATATAGTTGGAGATTCTCTTATGATCTGGGGTGATATCTCCTTTCAAGGAACAAAAGAGTTTCAAGTTATACAGGGGCTTCAAACCGCGGCTGGTAACATTGGCATGTTGGTGAGAGCATCTTTATTGACTGAAGACCCTCACTTATGGGGGAAATGATGGCGAATAACATGATTCTTTTGGACCATCCAGTGGGTTCGCCGGACCTGAACGCCATTGAAAATGCATGAGAGTGGACTGCAATGGAAGTCTATAGAAACTGACGTCAATTCCAAACAATGCATGACGTTCCTGAAACCATCTTCACCACTTGGAATAATATTCTAGCCAGTCTTCTGCAGACGTTTATATAGACCATGCCAAAGCGGATTTTGAAGTTATTCCCAATGACCGCAGTTCAATTCACTACTGAGTCGTCTTTTTGGGCATTTCCTTCTCGGGTTAGGACTTCTTTTAGATAGTTATTTATTGTGTTTTTGATACACAATTGCGACACAAGGCCCAAAAGGGGAGGGGCTGAGGCTGGTCGTCAGTATCTTATACCCTAGTGCGCCTCAGTCCTAACTGAACAAACGAGGCAAACTTGCTAAACATAACACTATGTTGAAGTTTCCGACTCACTCAGCTTATATAGTGAGAGCATATCCCTATAAGCATGCCTACGCGCATGCGCATATGCCTGTGTGTTTGCAAGAAAAAAATTAAAGTTGTTTGTTCCAGATTATGACGAATTCAAAGACTAACATTTACTGAAATGCTTTTTTTTCTCTCTATTCCTTCTTGCTTCTTCTTAATTTCTCTTTGCGTTACTTCTCTCTTTCTCTTTCTTCTTTTTTCATTTCTCTTTTTTTCCCAGTTTCTTTTTTTATTCCGTCTTTCTCTGGACTTTATCTTTCTATCAAGACTAAAATACCTAGTAGGTGTGGTTCCGTGATAATATTAAAACAAACAAAAACAATATATTTTAGACCAAATTTCCAGAGATAAATAGAAAAATCTTTTTATGTGAAAAAAAAAAAATGATAATTCGACAAAAAAGAAAAGTGCCCAGTTGATGGCTCTCATTACTAAATACGAGTAGTTCTTGTGGCAATCGAATCCGTTTTATAAATAATACGTAGGATTTGATTGTCATCATAGATGGAAGTTTGGGAAGAATTTCTGCTTATTTTCTCGTGTTTTGATAAGTTATTTTTTTTCCCTTAACATACACTTTGTCCGCTTGTTTTTATTCATATTGTCATTGAACAAACGTATTTTAATGTTGGCTTTGCAAAGGACATTTTTTAAATGCTGGTTTTTTCACGATAATCTCCCTTTGTTGTGCTCTTTATTCATGAAAATAAAAATTCTCATCTCTTTCTTGTTCCCATCAAGTTAATTTCCACGCTGGACAATCTTGATTTGGGGCATTTTATTTTTTATTCACGGACAAATATAGAAAGCATTAATATTAAGAACGAATAAACGATTGAAAAAAAAAATAGGAGTGTCATAAAAATGAATATGAAAATTAAGTAACGTAATTCCTAACTGGCACAAATCAGTAACAGGCTACCAAGCTCGGATCAAACGTTCATTTTTCTTGTGTGTTTTCCTTTAGGACTTAAGCGATCATAGTTCTCTGCAACTTCCTAGCTTTTCTGGCCTTTAACAGTGTTTCTCCCATTACCAAAACTCCTACAATGCAGCCCGCTACCCATCCACACAAGCTCGTCCAGTAGGTGACCTGCTATCTTCCTCTATCTTTCTTTTCGAATAGATATGCTTCATCTACTGTTACGCCACATTTTCCTGACAAATACAATGTTAACCTCTTCAATTCTAGTGTTAGCCGTTAGCTTTCACACATATCTGCATAAACTGCAACCCTCACACTTACCACTGACACAACAGCTGCCTTCAGTAACTTCCAACTTGAATAGTTCTTGGTCCTTGTATATGGTGAATTTTAGTAACAAAAAATATTGACAGAATCGCACTATATTTTTTTCCTCCGTTTCCAGCCAAATATATAGCGTAATTGATATATATAGAAAGAATATATATATTAAGAAAGAATATATATATTAAGAAAGAATATATATATATATATATATATATATATATATATATATATTGAACAATAAAAAAATATTAAAAAATTAAAATCTTCAGACACACTGGGTTGTAGATTAATATTCTTTCGTTTTCTTTTATTATCATTTCATTTAGATTCCTCGACTAGTTTCGGCCAAAATGGCCATCATCGGGAGAAGAAATATTTCTGCTTGCTGGTAGCAGTAAACTACAGAAATGAATGTCTTGATGGAGAAAATGAACTTTTGTCTGTAGTTTTCATTTGTTTTTTTTTCTTTTTTTTTCTTTTTAACATGAATCTTTTAACATTCCTTGTGTTGGTAAAACAGCCTCTTTTAAGTTGTTATTTGAGATAAGAGCTGGATGGATCTATGATTCTCTGAATTCCTGTGGTCAGTTTGACAGTTTTATTGGTCCTGGAGAGGGGATGTGTCTCTGTTTAGTGCTTGTGTGTGTGTTATTTGGTTCTTAGGGACTGAGTGAGTATATGTGTAAGCGTGTGTATTGCGGTGGGTGTGTGTTATCATTTGGCTCATTAGGGAGTGAGTGAGTATGATGTGTGTAAGTGTATACATTCGTGCATATATATATATATATATATATATATATATATATATATATATATATATATATATATTGTATTACATCTTGGTAATCTATTGTTTTTAACATCGGTCGTTGATAATATTTTTTTCTTATCTTTGTTCTATTCTACCGACGATTATTTTTTCTGAAGAAGTGTCGGTCGAAAGGCGCCTAAAATCCCACTTTTTTTAAACGAAATACTTTTGTGTCTATTTTAAAAATAAAATGAGAAATATCATTCTTATGTTTAAATCAATTTTGACTTGGTGTGGCAGTAAAAAGAACCTGTTTATAGGCACGGTGGAGTAATGGATAGCGGCTCGAATTGAAGAATCCGAGAGCCGAGTTCGAAATCCAGTCGAATCCATCACATTCACTTACGTGCTAATACCCTTTGGCAAGGTGTGAATCCTCTTCTCCTCCCTCCAGCTATGGGTAAAATAGCAGGACAGACTGGGTTCTATAGCCTTGGATGGCAACTGGTCTAGGAGAAGGACAACTCTGAATTCAAAACATGCGGAGGGTTATTTGGGGACCTTGTGGCACGTAGTGCACCAGGTCTCTGTATTCGGCCCTTCAAAAAGTGTGGATGGTCCTGCACAAAACCTTCACCACTAAAATCAAATCTCATGTGCTGCTGTTTCCTGGAAGCTGATCTGCTTGACCCTCATTATATATATATATATATATATATATATATATATATATATATATATATATATATATATATATGGGATGCAATAGGTAAATTGTCGCCATTTTATATTTTTAATTTCGCGCATGCGCGTTGTTGATTTTGTCGACTGCATAGTATAGTAGGTCACTTTGGCAAAAAGAGTACCATGACGCAATACCTCTGTCAGAAATTTGGAAACGGCATTCTGTACTGCTTGACATTGCCGCCGGAAGTTCCAATACGAACATTTCAGAGTGTTTGGGTGTCAATCTGAGGACAGTGCAGAGGATTCAGAAAGAGTTGGTTGATATATCCAGTCAATATTATGGTGCTTAGAGATAGATGGCCACGTTATGCCTCCATTTATCTTCATACAGGACTACAGACTCAAGAGGCCCACATCAAGTACTTGAGGAGGTAGTGATGTTCTGGTTAAAGAGGGTGGCTTCTGGAAGACCCTATGTCTGGCAACACGACTCTGCACCATGTCACATAAGCTGGAGAAGACAGTCATGGCTGCCCGACAATTTCTGCGACCACATCACACTTTATATTTGACCACCTAACTCCCCAGACTACAACTCCCTTATGTGTGGGGCGCAGTTGAGCGATAGACCAACAAAACTCCTTGTAATACCATCGATGAACTGAAGACAAGGATTATGTCAGCATTCCCCAACTTTAAGAAGGAGACCCTCCAGAAGAGTTGCAAGAGATTTCAAAGTCGTCTGGAGGCGTTGGTTGAAGCCAATGGCGATTTTCTTAAATAAATGTACTCTTTAGTAGTTCAAGATATTTTTGTGTAATTTTGGTAAATATATCTGTCAAAATGTGATGTCTGTTGTTATTTTTATTTTTGCGTAATTTAGACGTCAATTTACCCATCGCATCCTATATATATATATATATATATATATATATATATATATATATATATATATCATTGAAGAAAAATATACGGAAAAAAACAAACAAAAATCCTAATATGCAATTATGCTGTTTTAATGTTAATATAATGTCAATGTAAAATAGAGTATATTAAAGAAGCCGGTGAATACTAGACCTGGATTCTTGAATATTTCCCCTTTTCTAGCAAGATTAATGATCGACAAACTAACATATAAGTTTTAGATTAAAATAAAATTCTTTTCATTTTTCATTCAAAATACTCTATTTTAGGAATACGTTTTCACAACATCGCCTACGTGACGCCGACGTGATCATATTTAAACGGAACGCTGATCTTGAAAAATTTCAGTTATCTGTTTTGATTATTTTGACTCTTATGTCCATCGTCTTTTCATGTTGAATTAAATATAGTCTAATGTTAATTATGTTTTATGAATATGTCCTGAAGATGGTCTATTAGACCGAAACGTCCGTCGTTGACATTTTATTAACATTAAAACGGCATAATTGCATATTAGGATTTTTGTTTTTTCCGTATATTTTTATTCATACTGTTGGATCTATATACATATATTTGCTTACATA